>JAHZNB010006987.1:0-19195 GCA_027744295.1 Callyntrura guangdongensis | reverse complement strand
GCTTTTTTAGGTAGAATACACCGGTTTGTAGTTTGGGTGTAGGCCCTAGACTCTAGGGAGCGTTTAGGCGTCTGTTGTTCCCTATTACAAATGTATTTCAGTAGTATGAAGACGACGACGACTGACGAACGAGTCAAATCGATAAAAATTAAGCTAAACATTACCTGAGTATTTGCAGATACGCTTTTTATGATTTTGATACAACTTTGTACAATATGGGCGTATGGAATATCATTATTATGGACTATGGACATACCTTTCCAATACTTGGTTTAAAAGACGATAGGTATGTATAAGTAGGTATGTCTAGCAACAAAAGTGAAAACAATGATAATAAAACATGGCGGACTACAGCTAAATGGAAACATAAAAATATATTGCTTCCATCTATAAAATCCCTGATTTGATGGTGAATGGTGAATTATAGTAACAAGATACTTCTGCTAAATTGACTTCATTTTTACTTCTGCTATAATGAGCTTATCTGCTTGTCTTTCACCGTCTTGTTATGCAAAATAATGATGACAATATTTATGATGACTCATGACTAACAATGAATTGTTTAGTGATAAATGAAAATATTATGTTGGTTCATTTTGTTAAGACGCTATTTCGTCGTTGCGAGCAAAATGGTACGTCCTGGACAAGTGTACCGTGTTGCTGTCACACTCTTTCAAGGACAAGTACATACTCAAGAAATAGAAGTACGGGCTTCTCTCCTTAGAAATGGGGTTGATATGGGATCTGACACAAAAATATGCCAGCCGAACATTCCGGAAACGCTTTTGATCCGGGTATGTTCCGATATTACATTTTAAATCCAATTACAAGAACCATTATAATGTCCTTTCTATGAATTCAATGACTCGACTGCAGCGGTATTATGCTATTTCATTTTGCTCTGTTAAGTTTTTCGTAGTTACTACTTAACTAACAACACTGAAAGACACTACCTACACAAGTGTAGTGTCTTTCAGTGTACTTTTGGGGTGTAGGTAGACCCTCCTCTTAGTCTTCCAATCTTTCCCTTTCGTCCGTATGTCTCTCTGACTGGATGGGTCATACAATGAAAAGGATGGATGGAAAAGTTCTAAAAATAGGCACAAATAAAAATGACACGCTGCTAATGAAAAGTTATGACATTCTGTAAGTAATTGTTTTTTATAAGTACTTATCCTGTCTTTTGTTTTCTTGTTCCTTTGTGAAAGGTGCCACGAACTAGTATTGACGGTGATTATAGGCTGAGAGTGGAAGGGAATGATAATGGCTTGGTTGGAGGAACTGCTTTTGTTAATGAAACACAACTTACTTTCTCCGGTCGCTCTATGACAATTTTTATTCAAACCGACAAGCCGGTTTATATGCAGGGCCAAACTGGTAAGAACTTTTGAACTGCAGTGTCGGCAAATATATTTATATACTATGCTCTATATATTATGTATATCTGTCTATTCTGGTAAATATATACAGGTACGTTAATGGGTACGCATAATGTCGATTAGCCCCAATGATAAAAATCATAAAATACCCAAGTTTGCTGTGCTGACAGCCCAACCACCGTTTTAATTCTACACGACGCTTTAAACGATTTACAA
Source organism: Callyntrura guangdongensis (assembly GCA_027744295.1). NCBI lineage: Eukaryota > Metazoa > Arthropoda > Collembola > Entomobryomorpha > Paronellidae > Callyntrura > Callyntrura guangdongensis. Next base: position 17,600 of record JAHZNB010006987.1, on the reverse strand, counting down.
TTTACAGCACGCATTTGATAATAAATTGTATGTTGATAAGAAACTATTGCTTCTTTTTAAACGCAACGACTTGGGGTTTCTCCCTCAGTGTGAGTTTATTGGGATATTATTGTACTCCTTCCTTTCCTGGCTATGTGGCTTTAGTTTCCCTTTTTTATTTCCGTACATACGGCTTCGGTTCGGTTTCCCCTATCCACGCATTTGATTCAATCTCAAGGCAATTTTTTCATGAGAAAATGTCTGAAAAAGGGGAAATAGCAGTCATAAATGTCACATGAAATCCAAGCTGTAGTATCGTTAAAATATGTTTTATCACATCCACATTCACAAAAAATGTTTCTTTTCTCCAGTGCGCTTCCGTACTATTCCCATCAACACTGCTTTGAAGGCCTTTGACGATGCCGTAGATGTTTACATGCTGGATCCCAAAGGAAATGTTATTCGAAGGTGGTTATCCAGAACGGTAAGATGTTTTATACGTATTTACATGTTTTTCAAAATGATGGCAATGCGGTGTAGCGTTCACTAAAAACTTATCACGTTTTTTTGGTACCAGTCCAATTTTGGGGCCGTCAGTCTGAGTTACAAACTTGCAGACCAACCTATTTTCGGAAATTACACCATTAGAGTTCAAGCTCTGCAACAAATTGAAGAAAAACAATTTCATGTTGAAGAATATTACCAACCAAGATTCGAGGTCTGTTATAATTTTATGCTTACCCAACAATTTTTTCGTTGTTAAAAAATAATTGGTATTGAGAGTAGGGAAATTTTCTTTTTTTCAGGTGAACGTGACAATGCCTGCCTTTGCATTTGATACAGACCAGTCGTTGAAGGGGGAAGTAATTGCCAACTTTACGCATGGAGGTCCTGTACGGGGAAATCTTTCTATTGTAGCCATCATTCGACCCATCATAATTCCGGGAAGACCATTACCGGCTGTAAGAGCTTCTTTGCTTGACCAGTATCCGAAAATCCACATATACGAACCTGACGTAAGTCCATCTACATAATAGTGTAAAAAATATTTCCTTTTGTTAAACCTTACAAAAAACATTTGTGTATGTTTATACAGTTCAATGGACATTTTGAGTTTCATTTCCCAATGTGGGAAATAGAGCGGAGTGTATCCGTTTTAGACAACATAGAAGTTGAAGTGAGAGCCGAGGTAGGGGAACATTATTGGAATGAAAAGGAGATAGGGTTTTCTAAAGCCAGGATTTACAACTCTAGCATTTTACTTCAATTTCTCGGAGGATCCCCTCAGGTGTTTAAGCCCAATATGCCGTTTACATGCTACGTAAGTTTTGTTTGATAATTTGATACAATATAAGTTCAGATTCACATGTATCGAGAATGGCATGGGTTGCTAATCCAATTTAACGTACACATTCTCCAGTTGACTATATCATACCATGACGGATCGCCTCTGTTACTCGAACGCTTGCTGACAAGTAATTTGGAAATTCAACCGGAAATTATAATGAGAGGTGGGGGACGCCGAAGGTTGGGTGCAAGAAATGTGCAAATGCTTCGCAACTCACCAGGAGTGTGGCAGGTCACAGTTGATTTAAAACAGGAGCTCGGAGGCATGTCAAAAATGTTTCGAAGTAGTATCGTTGATAAATTTCTACCACGTTGAGTGCTATCATAATCTTTAATCATTTTATAATTTGGCTCTATAGTGCCGGAGCGATCCCGACAGATATCACAGCTCATGAATGACGTTCAGTCTTTGAGAATATATGCTGTGTACAATAATCAATATTTAGAGACTGCAAATGCTGAGGTTGTGGCAGTGGCTCACTTTTCCCCAAAGAACAGACATATTCGAGTAACATCCTCAACAGATGCACCCAAGGTTATTTCATTACTTTTGAAGTGTACTTTAAACCAGTTTCTATCTGAGATGGTTTTTAAATGAGATTCGTTTATGGTCGTTAGGTGGGAGAATATATTATCTTCCACGTGCGGGGAAATTTCTACATGGATCGTTTTTCCTATCTTATTATGAGCAAAGGCGTTATTCTCCTCAGCGGGAGTGAGATTATGGACGCTTCCATTAGAACCTTTGCCATCTCGGTAGCCCCACAAATGGCTCCTGCTGCGACAATAGTTGTCTATCATATTTCCCGATATGGAGATGTTGTTGCTGACTCCCTCACATTTCCCGTTAATGGAATCTCACGGAATAATGTGAGTACTTGAACTTTTTTCATTATTTTTTAGCTTTCAAAGCAAGGCAAAGTTTGTGGTTATTACATTCTCACCTACAAGAGATTTTACTCTGTGTAGTTCACTGTTCAAATAAATAACAAAAAAGAGAAGACAAACAAAATTGTGGAAATTGTAATCCGTGGAGAGCCTGGGGCGTACGTTGGGTTGTCTGGTGTCGATGCGGCGTTCTACACAATGCAAGCCGGGAATGATATTTCGTATGGGGAGGTAAAGCTCATTTCTCACTACGTAATTCTATTACTTTCTATAATGAAAAGTTGTGTACAGCAAAAACTTACTTCGTTCCGTAGGTTTTGAGCAAAATGGTAACATTTGATGAAGACTCCAATGGAACCCTAATGCACAGATGGATCTCAAGAGACGGTCTTCCTGATGAAATTGCGTATTTTCCTACACATACATTTGGCATTGATGCGAATAGAACCTTTGAGTAAGTTGATACTTGATTCCGTATTGTCACTCAGAGATCATGTTTTTTATCCATATGCCTTCTACTTCCAGGTATTCTGGCTTGGTTGTGTTCAGTGATATTCCTCTTCCACGTCGGTTGGATTACTGCAACGAAACTGCCGGACAATATTCATGCCTTACGGGGGGTTGTTACTTCATAGACAGGAAATGTGATGGGATAAGAGATTGTTCTGATGGAACGGATGAATCCAATTGTACGTAAACAGAGCCCACCTTTCTATTTGCTATATGGTTTTGTTAAATTTTGTCCCGTATAAATGAATCTTATATGAATGAAATTTTTTAGGTAAATGGTTCAATGAAACGGAATTAATAGAATATAAACTCCATCGAATCAACCGAATGTTACGGTTGTACGAAAATGTTTGGCTCTGGAAAGACTTAAATATTGGCCCTCATGGATACAGTATATTCAGTCTTCCTGTTCCGGAGAGACCAGCTTTGTGGATGGTTTCGTCCATAGGAGTAAGCCCGACTTCAGGATTTGGATTACTCCGCAAGCCAATAATTGTAGGTTCCGTTAATTGGTAAAAGTGTTTATAATGCTGCTTGTAAGGTTGCTATAATTTTAATATAATCTTGTTACAGTATTCTGGCGTTCGACCGCTGTTCATGAATGTAGAAATGCCTGAGGTTTGTCGACAAGGAGAGCAAGTTGGCATAAGAGTCACTGTATTTAATTACATGTTGAAAGATATCGAAGTTATGGTAGTATTGGCGAATTCACCAAAATACAAATTTATACACGTAGAGTCGTATGGAATAGTACAATCATATGGCCCTAGAACTTCAAAGGGCGAACATCAACATTTAATTTGGATACGTGCACAGGATAGCGTGCAAGTTCATCTTCCAATTGTTGCTACCGTATTGGGAGAAATCGACATTACTATTAAACTGATTGGTCAAATTGCTCGGGATGAAGTTACACGAAAATTAAGAATAGAACCTGATGGCGTGCCTCAGTTTAGACACACTTCCGTATTATTGGATCTTAGCAGTAGATCGTTTTTCCAACGTGAGAGAAATATACATATTTATATAATTGTCAATTACGTTTATTATGATTTGGTTTAAAAATATGTGGAATTAATTTTTAACGTTACAAACATCTTAGGTAATAACAAGAGCGGTGCATTGGTTATTGGAGTTCCAGACTGAAGAAGGTTCATTTTATGAAGTATCGCCGTACACTAATAGGAGATTGAACGACACAGAAACATACATGGGAAATGTATACAGTCCTAACATAACTTTGACTGCTCACGTACTTATTGCTCTGTACACTGTAAAAGATATACCTGGAGTAAGTTGAGATGTACATACGTTGAATGTAGACAACGCAGTGTTTTACGTTACGTGCCAAACCTTTTCTAATAAACTGTAATTCTGTGCTTAGGTAACGGGCCCAAGAGTCGCCCAAGCTCGTCAAAAGGCTATGAACTATTTGGAAATACAAGTGGATCAACTAAAATACACTGCTGATCCATACCAAATAGCCCTGGTAGCTTATGCACTCTTACTAACAAAGAGTTCAAAAGCAGATGCAGCCTTTATCATTCTCTCAGGAGCCAAACAGCAGTCAGGTAACATGCAAAATAATTTTCATGAAAAAGCAAGTGTTTGCAAAACGTAATATGAAAGGCAATATATTCGTGATTACATTTAATAAAATTTTCAGATGACTTGGAATACTGGGGAAGAGAACGGGTTCCCACGCCAGATTATAAGCTGGAAAACAATAAACCGTTCTTGCTTCCACGGTTGCCGCACAAGTATGACTCAAGCAACATAGAGACGACTTCGTATGCCCTGATGGTATACGTGGCACGGCAGGAAGTGGTACTCATGCAACGTATCGTGAGATGGCTTAACAGTCAACGTTTGTATGACGGTGGCTGGGCGTCGACACCGGTTACTATACATTTTACATTATTTTGATACATATTGGTTTTTATTGAGATTTTGAGGTCATTTACGTAATAAATGTGAATTGGCTTGTAGGATACTGCAGCAGCAATGAAAGCTCTCGTTGAATTCACGATCCGTTCAAATATACGAAATGTTACTGACTTGACAGTTACAATAGAGGCGGTTGCGATTCCAGACATCGTGCATACATTCCATATCAATGCAGATCGTTTATCCCAGCGCCAAGTTCTAAAGGTTAGATTGTTTGGAATGCTTATAGGATGTGATTACCTACTTTTCCTCAAATGATAATGGCAGCATGACGTGAAATAGGTTAAGTAATACTTTGCATTTTCTTTGCTTGTTTGGATACTTACAGATATTCGATGCATATGGTAGTGTAAAAGTGCAGGTGAAAGGGGCTGGGTACGCATTATTGCAAATGCAAGCCCAGTACGGTGTGGACAGAGATAGATTTATTACAGACCCCCCAGTTAGAGCTTTCTCTTTGGTACCGGAAGCGCGGTATTTGGGGAGAAACGCCTCCTTAATTGATTACAAGATATGTCAACAGTATGTGTAACATAATTTTTTCACCATTAAGCAAAATGTACTTAGGTATCATTCCAAAATATTTATTATAAAATCTATGCTTCTGTAAAGGTGGATGTACCAAAGCGAGTCGGAAAGGTCAGGCATGGCCGTCTTGGAAGTAACAGTTCCCACAGGGTATTTTCTTCTTCAAAAGAAATTGGATGATTACGTCAGGTTTGGTGACGTTCCCACTCTTCGCCGAGCAAGATACTTTCCACAGAAAGTCGTTTTCTACTTTGATTATGTAGGTCTAATACTAAGAAAAACTGAAAATGTATGTTTTCGAAATTAATGTGGCATGGTTTGCATTGTTTGACATGGTTTAATTTCCTTCTAGCTGGAAATCAACCCAACTTGCGTGAATTTTACGTTACAAAGATGGTATCCTGTGGCCAACATGACTCGGTACTTGTCCGTGCGTGTCTATGATTACTACGCTCCGGAACGATTTAATGAGACCATATTTGAAGCGTTGGATCTTTATATGTTGGATATTTGTCAAGTGTGTGGCAGCTACCAGTGCCCGTATTGTCCAGTCTTTGCTGGCAGCTCAATACTTAACCCTTCCATGACTGTGATCTTTTTCTCTTTTGTTGTATTTCTTACCGCATCATTATGCAGCACATCATCATCGTCAACACTTTCACCAACATGAGGTGTACATTTTGTCGGTTATTATTAACAATATTGTACCATGACATACATAACAAACAAAACTTCAAGTAATCTTGGACGTACAGTCTGCAATGCTGCCATATATCTAGTAAGCGGAACTTTCACTTATTACTTGTACTTAATTTTTTACTCCCAAACATTTGTTTAAAACGTTAATGTAAGACTGTACATTAGTACTTTGAGAATTTTGTACGTCAAGTCTGAATCAAATTAACTAAAGAGAACATTGACAGTACTGTCTCATTTATCTCCAGCATTAAAGGTACGTATCCGGTGAGAGTACGGTCAACAGTATTTTCTACAATCTGATTACCTGAAAACTATTTTACTTTTTCTTTTTATCCTTTTTTACAAGTTATAAGTGATTATTGATCACAGTTTTTTTTAACACATGTATTGACGTTATAAGTAGACAGTCGTACATTTTTTATCGTACGTATGTAGTCGTACGTTTTTTTATCTTCATTTAGTATTTTTTTGTATTAAGCTCGAGTTTATTTTTCACAGAAATCTCTGCATATAATAGTAGTTGTGTTTTTTGTTATTCCGTCCAGTATGTTCATCATGTGTGCTCTTCATTTGCAATGCTTTATTAATTATTTATTAACACAACATTCTGCCATTTTATAACCCGAAAGTTAAACTGTACAATGTTACACTTACAAAATTATTTATAATATTATGTAATAAATAAATATGTTGTTGAAAGTATTTTAGAGCTTCCCATTTTACATATTATGTACTTAAAAATATATATGTAATGTGATTTGTTTATAGAATTAATGTATTTTAAAATGTACTTTTTACTTACAAGAAATCCGAATGACGTCTTTACGTCAGTGTCAGTTACTTCCAAAAGGGACAAAAAATAATTAGTAAAAGATAATTACTGAACCCGGTAGCTAAACCAATTTTATTACTTATTTATATACTGATATAAGACTAAGAAGTGACAGTGTCATGTTAAATAGGTATATTTGTTGTTGTTAAATATACATTGTACGTAAATTCTAACAATATCAATGTATTAGATTTACTAAGTATCGTAATAAATGAATCGAGCACCCCGACAGTGTTTTCATTTTTCCCATAATTTATTTCAAGGACGACCCCAACATGACCTTTGAAAGTGTGTGAGTAATACACTAATTTTGTATATGAATGAACATCGCGTAGTAGTAGCTTTTCATATAAAAAACCAAAGTTATTAACACTGCGGTCAAATGATAGATATTGACAGGTTAAATATTACCGGCACGGACTAAATTATGGATTAGTCAGCTTGTACGTAAATAACATTGGAAGACCTTTCCTTTCCATATCACATATCTTACCTCAAAATCATTATCTTTTTTTTAGCATTTATACCTATTTAAATGAGCTGATGTGTGACGTAATGTATACGTATACATGTACATTGTCTGGTTGGTCAGACACCTTTTCAGACACCTTATGAAAAAGGCTCATTGCCGTTCGTCAACAACTCGTTTAATTTTACCCTTTCAAAAAAGTCCTGCAAATAGCCAAACTGCGGCTTACTAGACACCATACGTTTTTCCAAATTATCTCGGTGATAATGACAAAAGCGAAAAATTTTGGTACGAAATCAACGTTGAAATGTGCAGGAAAAAATTACACCGAGCACCCATTTCTCCATTGTTCCCTACGAAATTAGTTTTCATGCTGAAGGATATGGATTGATCCGACATTGTATAACTCGATGCGGCTATTGAGATTGAGACGGTAAATAATGATACCATTACAGGCACTTGTAATGACATTTCCTGCTAACGCCCATTGTATGGAATGGCAATGGCTGAGAAATGAAGTGGCGCAGAGGGGTTGCCTGTTTGAAGCGTGCTGATTGAAGTCAGTACAAAAGATTTTGATGGTGGTGGCAAAATGTATTACCTGTATTCTGTTTTTATCACTGCAAACTAGCAAATAGAGAAAGTTGGTTTCCCCTTTGTGTGTAGAACGTGGCCAAATGAATGAATATACGTTGAGTGTTGCGTCTGAGACAGTGTCTGTGTACATAGGCAACTATACTAAAACGGATTATGATATTCGTTGTAGTGCTATATCAAGTGGCCTTATCAATCAAATCACGACATGACTCATAAATTGATGATGAACAACCAGAAACATACAAGGCTGAAAACCCCTTAACATAATGTCGTATGACAGGTGTAAGATCATTATATAACTCCTTACTAGGTATCAGGTCTCACATAACCCCAAATTAATTTGGTAGCATTTTTTTATTAGCAGTCGTTCACGTCTGCATTTTTTTAGTATAAAAATGATTTTAATAGTCCTGTTCATAACCAGGCTAAAGGCACATCGTACATCTTTAAAGTAAAAAAATGTCACACTTGCGAAATATTAAGGTAAAACTTTTTGTATTTCTTAAAGAATATAATATGACTTTTTCATTATTTGGAACTACCGGAATTGATGGCATAATTTTATATAAAAAAATTAGGGTAAAAGCAAAGTTTGTTATACTCTTAACCCGCTGTACTAAAAGAAACAGCCAGCGGCAAATAATTTTTTACTTCTTCAACACTGTATTATCTACCGGTTGTGCACCAGTTTTGGTGACAGCAGGTTTGCCTGATGCCTAAGAGTATTTGACCTTTTCTCCCAGTTAAAAGTACGTATATTATATCGCACTAAAAATTAGCTATTATCTACGACATGTTGAAAATTATGTTGTTGTTAAAACGAAATGTAAAACAATCTATTTAAATCCGTTTTCTTCACACTGGGTTGCCGTGTTTCATGCAACGCGGTTTTCTGCACATGAAGAAAACGACACATTGCGTTTCATAAAATGGAGCAAGACGACAGCTTGGGACAAAATGATTAGGGGCACGCCGTCGTTTGCAGCCACACTAGCCACAGAAACGGAGTACACCACGTCTACAAGCCGTATCTTGTTAAAAATACAATTTTCGTCATACTCATTCATTAATTCCATTCCACAGAAAGAAATTAGCAAACAGAGGAACGCAGTAACAGTGACCCTTTGCTAGCAAGTTGCATTACAAGCACAGCAGCAGCTTTTTCATTTGCCTGTAACCAGGGATTTTGTATTAATATACTTTTCTACACCCTGTAAAAGTCATACAGGGATAATTACATTATGTCACTTTGTTTTCTCCATTTTTTCTTTGGTGATATAAGCCACACATTGGCCTATGGTCAGAGAAGTATTATCGTCATTGACTGACCCTTGTCGATAACAACAATTCTAAATCTGTACTGCACAAAACAACGTTGTTGCAAATGGTAACGTACATAATACAGCATAGTGTTGACTCATATTAGCATTATAATTTCTTCTATGTGTAAATACCAACAATGTGTATGCAAGAAACACTGTCTGAGACCTGCTATAAAGATTATAGCCCCTATATGACGGCAGTAGTAAGCTGTAAAATAAATGTAACTCTTAAAATACCCAAACAGAGGCGAAAAACCAACATAAAGCCACCCAAGCATGTAGGGTTGGTCTTTCGCTCTTTTAAGCTCGCTCACCTTTTTGTTTGGCTCTCCTGTGTGATGTGAGAGACTTGCAATATGCCTGCCTGGCAAAGAATTTTCTTTTCTTCTGAGATGACAAAATCGCGTGCTGAAGTCCAACTTCTTGCCAGTTTCCTGAATAAGCTCGAGTTGACCTAGTCATAAGTCCATGAAACCCCTGCCATTGCATTGGCTCCACTTCATTCTCAGTACGAGTTTTTAGTGTACACATTTCTAGTGGTTCATGTCTCTGCCGTACGTACTAAAGTTCCATAACATTTTATGTCCTGCTAGTAAGGTGTGAAGCATAGTTTGAATGGTCCTCACAGTGCAAAATTCTTTCTAAGGTGTGTATACATTCACAAAGGATAATATTTGGAAGTGCATACGGGAGCAAAGTTTCCCGATCCGATTATATCAAAATGACGCATTTCAAGTCAAAATCGTGTAGCAGCAGCCATTTTGATTTGCACAGGAAACGCTGAGAAACTGTCAATACAGCCCAACTACAGACATCCAACTTCGGAGTATGCTCTCATTTGTTTTTAAATATTGTACTAGACATTTAACCACAACTGAATTGTTCTTTTATTGTGCTCATCGTACATAATTTGTATCATGTGAGTTATTGAAGGTGAAGTGCAATCTCGTTGCACAAATCTGACGGTGTCCTATTTAATGTGTACTCTGAAATAAACAGTGATATTTAAGTGTAGTCAATTAATTTCTAATAGTCTCAAAACCACTGGAAAAAACATGAATTTCAATTGCTGGATACATATTTTCTTATTCGTACTTATTGGTAAGTTAAAAACCAACTGAATCTAAATATTTTAGCATCGCATTTTATACAGTACTCTTTACCGTATTCGCGTAAGACACCTTGCAACTCTTGCAAGTTACAACCCACCAAGCTTCATCCTTATCATTGACAATGAACAAAGAAGATACGTCCTGTCTCCGTATCATGTAGATTAGACAAGTAGATTATAAATGTTTCTTTCCTTTAAGTGCAAAGTTGGTTTAGAGCGTGTGTAAAGTAACAATTTTTATCAGATTTGGGCCATGAAGTTATATTGCGTAACGTAACGATGTAAAGTGCGTAAAGTTAGGCGCAAAAACCAAGCAGGTTGGCAGCGTTGATAATAAATAAATGTGTATCTTAAATGCCCCACCACATTCGTTGCGTTCAGTTTGCATATCGTGTCCACTTATAGCGAAATAGATGTAATCTAGCCGCATCCCATTGTCAGTGCCATTATCTACATCCCATCCAATTTAAAATCACTCTCTTAAAACAGAAATTTTAGAAGTACCCAAAACGTGAAGTATATATAAAATTGATGTCATATGAAATCAAGCCACTGTGTAGTAACAACTACAGTCAATGCACTTAGTTTAGCACAATTTTAGTTTTGCTGACAATCGAAACATTCCTTCATTGCCATCGGTGCCTACTACTAAAGGTCCTTCAGATAAGTGGATTGCTACAATAAATTGCATTGCATTTTATTAAACATGTAAACCGTTTATGTCTTTTGGTATGTATTTGCCAGTTTACAGTCACAGTCACAAGGTTTATGGGTGTAATTTTAAGTGACGAAAACATTAACAAAATAATATGTATTTTATATTACATGAATTTACCGAGTTTACCTACCTTCGTACTTAAATCCCGGTGCATGTAAGGTTGAAGGTTGTCTCTGTCTGTAACTTTTGACTGACTATTTACTTGACATAATTGGCGGATATTTGATATTATGTCATGCAGTTTTCCTTGTTCTCAAAAATGGTCAAGTTGATTAAAAATGTTTACTCGACTACGCAAATATATAATGATTAGTACTAAGAAAGATACAAAAGTAAAAGTTATCCATTTTATTTGAGGTGTAGTTTTATGTTATGTATATGATTTTTGAAATCTTGAGAAATGCATTTGTATGTAGCTTCAAAAGACTTTAAATGGCAAGGACCAAGGTGCAATTGGAGATTGGAATTGTTAATATTGTGTTGTAGAAATGTTCGTAAGGCCTCTACTAAACCCCGGAAACGACTTGTAAAAAGTCCTATTGATAGTATTATCCGAATACAGTACCAAAGGCTACAATGCTATAATGCTTAGAATATGCTAATTCTACAATTCATAATGACCATGCTCACGTTATTTTGAAGTCTCACGAAATTTTCGTACCAAGCCCAAGTCAGTCAGGGTCACCAATTTAGTATTAGTTTAGTCTGGAAACTTGTTAGGATTGCATCTACCTTTGTATGTAAGAGAAAATATTCGACCTTAAGGAAAGTTTGTAGCCGTGCTATGATTTGTTGTTTGGTTCTAATTTTTCGGTCAGTCAGCTCAGCTGAAAACTTTCTCACAGTGCTGCAAATACAACGACTATCGTAAGTAGGTATTAAGTAATTAGCAATTGGAGAACAAACAATCATAAGTATACACAAGTACATTCATGCATTTTGCAGACTTTTGCAGTTGAGTTGCAAACGCATGTATTTTTGCTGCACTGCATGACACCCAGTCTGCTATGTTGTATGTCATTCTTTCTGATTAGTCATTAGTGCAAAACTTTTTTGATGTACATGCACATAACGTATTATACGTGATGACTTTGCAAGCATGGTATGACATGACAGGTAATACTCGGAGAATTTTAGATGACGTGCAATAGAAAAAGCGAAACCTTATAAAAATGTAGCGCAGTAAACACTTTGCTGCCGCAACATGCTATATAGGCTTATTGTTCTTATGTACTAAGCAGATAATTTAAACACTTAATGATAGAAAAAAATCCGTACATCGCTACCTCTACGGATTCTTTTTGTAATTGCATACCAGACATAATATGTTCGCCTATCGGTGAAAGCATTTTAACACATGATTTGATTTGATTGGCATATTGTGGCAAAACTCAATGTTCACTAACGAAGCCTTACATAAAATATCTACTATTTACATTTGATCACAATTTGATCCAGAAGCATTATGGTGACATATTAGCACAAAATGAAACTACAATATACAACGTTTTTATCATCTACACGTCTATCAACGCATCGTTCTCCTGAACAACCTCCGTTTCTCGCAGTCGAAGTCGTAGCATTTATTGTTAGAGTGATAGCTGTTTAACCTCAATTTAGACTGTTTTTTTGTGTTTTCTCCGGTTCACTGCACGCAAATGTTTGTTCGCATCAAGATCAAAACACCTTTAATCAAGATAAAAAACGATCGACTCATGCCATGCTACCATTCTAATTATGTGCACGTATTTGGTCAATGAGCTGAAAAACTACTGAAAAACTATGACGGTCTGCATGGGGTGGATAAATTTAGCGGCGCATTTCGAATGCCGATACGTTATGTTAACTATTACACGGTTATAGGGTTATATTATATAACCAGAATCAGCCATATTGTCGAAAAACAGTAGATACGTTACCAAAGGTATGATGAGTCATCATAAAACAATGAGTGAATATACCTTTGATGACCTAATGATGACTATGATGAGCATTTACCTAGAATTTTACAATATCGTTTAACAAATTCCAGCATTTAACCAACTATAAAAACCAACTGTGGGTTTCATTGCCGCTGGATGCTATTAGTCATATATAGGTACTATTTCATTTGAAATAAATTGAGGGCGCGTATACCATGTTATTCGTGTATTATAGGTTGGGAGGGCGATGGAGCGTTAATACCGCAACCGGAAGCATGCAGTGATGAGCAACTTAAGAAATGTGCGGACAATGCTGAACCCCTCTACAAAGATCCAGAACTTGTAGTTCCCGATAATCCTAAATCCGTGGAGAAAGTTTGCAAGTAAGTGTTGGGAAAATTAGAAAAATATGTGAAATGTTAAAAAGTTGAAAGCCTAGTGTCATCATATCAAATAAGTCATAGCATGTATAGTATCTAAAGATGTTATATCGCAAAATATGATATTTGCAATGGAATTACAGTTTATGGAACAATTTGGCCACATGCATAAGGGGTTACACCAGTAGGTGTATGACAAGGCAGCAGAAAACAGAATTCGACAAGGCTTTCAAAGATCCTAGTGTATCGATGTCCACACTTTGTCAAGACCAAGATTACCAAAAAGGTACTTAATTTGCTAATTTATTTGCGTATAGGTAATAGGTAGTGAAAGTACGCAACGCTCCTAATGACAGTGTTCCGTTAAATTGCATCAATTTTATTTATTTCCAATTTTCAGCGTACCTACATCATGCCCCAGTAAGTCATTTGTATTTAATATATTTCAAAATGCAGGTATTAAACCTAAATTAAGTTTATAATATCAAATAATTGAATCCGCATACTGTAGTGTGTCAAAAAGATCTCAACCCAAGGAACCTATTGTGGCAATCAGTACCGGTATTTGATTGATTTGGTATCTGGCGGATCAGCAAATATCAAACAAATATGTTGGTAAGATAATCATATTATCAATTTTCTCTTCTTTATATGCAGTGCACAATGCCAAAAGTTTATTGCACTCTCAAGAGTCAAAATAATTTATCTCAAACCATTTTGCTCTAGTGACTGCTTTGCACTGTTCTTTTATGTTCACCTCGGCGCTTGTAAAGAAACTGTAAAGGTGACAAGAGCAGTATTTTGTCACCGAAAAAATATTGAGCATGCCGGAAATCCTCTTGTCCTTTCGCGCAAATTGAAAACGTTATGTCTTCACCTTCGTTTCTTTCACGTTTGATGTTTCAAAGCATTTCCTGGTTTATTGGTTTCTGATAATAATGTGTAATCATCTTGTCTTTAGCAAGCACTTCAGAGAACATCGTTCTCTCTTAAATATTCATTCACTCTAGCTTCGTACAATTGTAACACACATTTTGAAAAAAACGTCACAATAAGATATGTGGTAGTGGGAAAAACAGGAAAAGACATAAATGCTCTCCAGACTTTTATTTGCCGAACTCCAACTTATGTTGTTAATAGTTCGCTATAATGTCAGATAATAAAGGTGAGTACATAGATGGGGCAATTTGTTTAGCAAAAGTTCTACTTTCACTTTCACTCGTACACTATTATAAATACAAGGAGCAGAATATTTTATTTATGCTGACGGCTGTCAATTGTGTCCATCAGACTGTTGTAGACCCTAATAGTGGTATTGATAGACCATAATAAAGTGCGAACGAATCCCCCGGAAAGCTGTCTTATCACCTTCACCCCTAACCAATTATTGGGTACAAAGCCACAACACCTTATAGCTTTGATGATACCGTCCGATCATCCGATCTTGTCTTAAATTCAAACAGGGTTTATATTAGAGAAAATGGCTGAGTATGAATCGATTACCACGACTTTCAACAATGTTTTGTAATTTTTCAACGTGAAAGCAAGAGTTTAATATAAGTACATACCTATTTGTCTGCGTCTCGTCTGGGGTAGGGCTTAAATATTGTCACAAATTTTGACAAGTAAATTTCTGTTTTCGTCAATTACCTCGTATTTACTTACCTATGAAGCATAACAAAAAATTTGTGCTTCCTTCAATGTCACCAGACTGCAGAAAAGAGAGGGATTTCTTTTGTAACAGGAACTCATCAGAGGTTATGTAAAAATTTAGATCTAGAACTGGAGTACTTATACTTATCCTACCAGACGAATAGCAATGCCAATGACGAAATAGAAAAGAAGTTTAAAAATACTATCTTCATTTCTACTATTATATTCCCGTGTAATATTCTATTCCGATTCTACACCATTGTTGTGTTAATAAGTCAATAAGCGCCTGCCAGTGTTCTTTGAAGAGCTTCCGAAGAGCTATCATTTTTAACGGTTTTGAATTTTTATATTAAATGAATTTTCGCGGATATAACGCTGTCAATACATCCGCGCTTCCTAGTTACTCCCATAAAAATGTACTGGCTGTTGTTTCAATTCCTTTAACCACACTAGACAAAAAAATTTCCCTAATAGCTTAGTTCCAAAATTCCAGACAAATTGATGCGTCAATTTCAACGAGAGAACCAAACATGTCTTTTCCTAATTTTTTATTCATTTGGAAATGTACCTTCTATAAACTGTTGACAAAATGATTAAGTTCTTACCGGTGGTTTACTACACGATGCCGCCGGACGAGAACACTTCCATATAAAATACATGTGAATATGTGAACCTACAAGGACAGGACACAGAGCACGCCTTGAATTTTTAATGACGTTTTCATGCTATGAGTCAAGTTATGACCCAAACCTCTACTACTGTTATCGCGCTTGATGTTTTTTTGTGCACATGTGTGTCAGTGGCTTTGCATCCATCACCATATAGAACTGAATAACTTTTTATGCTCAGCTATTTCCGCCTCAATACTCTTGTCATCAATGAACTGGACATTTGTGTGACAAGAAAACCTGATGAGGACATGCATACTAGCCATAAAAGATTTTATTGTCAAATAAATATAATGCACAACACACTTTGCTTTTGTCATCATAATAAACGCTACACGGCACGTTTCTTTCAATATTGTTCATTTAACATTAATTTCACTGTCTTTGAAAGGCAAACCATTGTCATGTGTAGTTATTTAGAAATTCTCTGATTTCAAATCCTCTTCCATTCCTTCCATTCAGCGCTCGGGCAAAATTTCGAACTTGCATATCGCAAAAAACACCACAAAAATGCGACTCGAGGGTGACTCAGTATAATTCAAACTCGGTGTCCTCAGGAAGATATAAATCGTCAGTGGAAGCTGGTTTAAATGCAACAACCTTGGCTCTGTCAACTCTTGACAAATCCCTCAGCATCGTGTCCCAACAGTGTGCCTCGTTAAGGTTTGTTGAAAATAATAGGAAAACTTTGTTCATGACACCCAAATAAGCAACGATTACCTTGAATACATTCATCGAGATAAAAGCACCCATTATATTTAATATTTATTATTACGTTTTTACCTCCTCCTCAGCAAATACAAACTGATACAATTTCAGTATAATGTTTATGATATAAAAACAACAATATTCCAGAAAACATTATCCTGAATCGTGACATGTCAAAAACATATCATTTAGTTTTGGACAAATAACTTTTGATGGTGTCTTGTATAAAAACAATCTTTAAGTCAACAGTATCATTACTTTTGGGATAGGAAATATGTTATTATTGTTTCGGAGTGAAATTATCGTGCATGTCCTGTGATTTACTCCTTTTCCAACCTTGGAAAAAGTGGTGTCCTGTGACACTCCTTTCGTTTATCATTTATTTAGTTTCTTTTGTCAGTGGATAGTAACGACCATTTGTCATGAAAATGAAAGGAGGAGAAAGTTGTTACTTTGTCATTAGCTTTTATTGCGTTCCATTTTTTCTCTTTTCATTCCGCAGTACTTTTCGTGAGGCAGAATGTCCAGGAATTGATCAGTCTTCCTGGAGGGTGACTAATAAAGGACCGCTGGTCAGTCCCGAGTTGTTGGATTCCGCCGAATCCAGCAATACAGCAGGGGAGTTGTCGCAAAGCACTCATTTTCAATTAGATCAACCCCGGCCCTCCAAGTATGGATCACAGGAGGGCACAATGCAAACTCCGCCAAGGCCAACAACAATGCAAGGTGGAAACGAAATTCCAAAAACAGATAAACTGTCATCGGGCTCGGCTAGATCCAACAATCAGCATAAGAGATCTGAAATAGATGAGTCGAAAAATAGTGGGGTGTCGTTCAATAATTTTAGACAAATAAAGCAGTCTGGGATATATATAGCATCTTCGATTGGATTCTTGTACAGCATGACTCTTTTGATGGGGCCTTGATAAGGTATTGAGAGAATGTTCATTATGGAACATTTTTTCCTTCTGGACTCTAGTGTGCACGGAATATTACTTTTAGTAGAAATCTGCATAAGGTTGTAATAGGTTCTAATGTAATATGCTTATACCAATTTATATATAAATACAAGTATTCCAGATTCCACGCGACACAAACGAAAGTTTTGAATATTTATGTTCATTTGGAACAAAATTGGTTTGAGAAACAGTGCAAAGCGAACGTTTGTTGAACCACTTTAACATAAAAGCATACCGTATTTTCGCTAAACATAGCAGCTCTCCTAAGATAGCATCTCTCTAAAGATAACAGTCCCTTTTAGCGGAAAATTTGAAAAGATAGCCTTCCAAAACAACACTGAAATTTCCTCTAAGAGGTTTCAC
>JAHZNB010006986.1:0-10602 GCA_027744295.1 Callyntrura guangdongensis | reverse complement strand
ACATAAACGGCGACATGTAAAGAGGGAGAAAAGAGAAAGTTTGGAAAGCTGTTTTCAGAACGTTCCTTCCCACCAATCTAATTTTCCCTATCCGACAAAAGAATGTTCCTTTCCGACGATGACGACGGTTGCATAACTGGATACATAGATATGGATTTTGCAATTGAGGATTGGAACTGAACCGAATCATCATGATTCAGCAAACATGTCGCCCATTCACTGAAAATACAAAGTCATTACTACCTTCGTCATAATGAGGTTGAGAAAGAAGATCCGTGATTGACATCCATGACGAGGATGATGCGATAACATTCATGCTTCCCATCATTCACTACACCACTTGCGTGCATATGGGAAACGCAAAGCAACCAAGACGGGTGCATGGGAGCATGACAAAATTAATGAAGTAGAGAAGACCCGTACAACTGGTTTTCTCGTGGATCCGTTAGAAATAAAAAATACGTATTATACCGTAATCATGAAACATGATCAGTGCCCTTGGTCCCGTGCTCAGAATTTCAACATCTACCATTACTATAATAAAAAATTGCAGTGCGCCATGTGTCGTTGGTAGGAAGTGCCGATCTACTCAGTACCGGCTTACATGCATTCGTCTTCTGTGTATATACCGACGACATCGGCAAATCGAAGCATTTCATATTCTTCTTCCAAACAAGCAGCTGTACTGTGTCGTCAGCAGCACGGATGTAGTTAACATGATGGAAATGTGTATTATCGCCGTGGGTTCACTGAATTAGAGTAGGGACAATATTTGGAAATTTGCATTTTCCTACTCGAACAAATAAAATGCTAATTGGTGTGATTACAACGTATCTGGTTCTGGTGAATTCCGTGGCAGACAACACGATCAAGTGTCAGAAGCAACAATTCATTCTTATTATACGATCGTTATTCAGCCCAAGTATAATGCTATCTTCTAAATGTTCAACCAGCTATCTCTATATAAAACTTATAATGAGCTAAAACTGACAAATTTTCTGTGCAGATTTAAGGTATGTATAATAATGAAGTAGTTGTTTTACTGGCTTGTGTGACAAGAGTTTGATCGAGTTTCGTGTGGATAACTTTACAATGCTTCCATGAAATAATGGTAAAAATAGTGTAACTCCACAAAATGTTGAGTTAAATTACGTCACATTAACTTTATTGTTTGGACAACTCTGCACGGAAACGACTTTGAGCTGTTTTGGATTATGATGACATGGAACGTCATTTTGAGAACCTTACTAAACTGTGAAGATGGTTTTGGCAAAGCCAAATTATATTTATATTATTATTATAGACCTTGTTTATTATTATTATGAAAGATGGTAGGCTCATTGAGCCGAAAGAACGAGAAGCACCTACCAGTGCTACTATCACTCTGATTTTTTTTGCAGAACCATTACTATTGAAATTGACTTTAGATTACCGAAGAGAAAAGCGGAACTATAAAGAGCGACCACAATAGTCACATAGAAAGACTCCTCTTTCTCTCTAGAGAGAGGCTACACAAAATTGAAAGCAGGCAGTTGCACAGCACCAAACAGCTTTTTTCCGTTCAGTGAATCTGATAAAAAGCCATTCCACGTCGTTTACGTATGAATGTACATTTGTGTGGTCACTTTAGTTCATCATCAGTATCACTATCACATCCACCGCCGCCACCATCTCCTATGTAAATCGTAGAGAGAGAGAGAAAACAACCCGTTGTTGTCAGATGGCAAGTTCGCCATCATTTATCTTGTGGTGAGTGAAACTTTAAAAACCGTCAAAGTGTATCATCATGGAGTCCGATTACAATATGGAGAGATCACCCTACTACCAGGGAAATGGGTCCAAGCAAATTTTTACCATTTCTGGTGATTTTATGGATCAATGGTAAGCGCTAATGATCGTTTTTTTTTCACTGGCTTGTATAGATTGTTTCGTTATTCTTTGCATGCATACTTTTAAATTAGTTTTCACACGTACAACCAATGCTTGTCATAAAAGAAGAGTGAGAGAAAGAGAGAGAGAGAACTACTCTTAAAGGAAGCCCATTTGATGGGTAAACCTATTTCCTTTCTTATTAAGCTCCACATACATAGACATATAAATTCATATGTACCTATCTACTCTTTTCCAGTTCAGCGAGTGACGACAACCACGTTAGTGTTCAAATACCGTAGTAATTCTACGCTATTTTGCGTCGGCTAAAGCCAGCAGCAAGTTAAAACATGGCAAGAATGACATTTTCTTGTTTACAGATGTCTTGAAACTTGCTTTCACTCGTTCATCCTCCTGTTTATGACTCGACTGTGTGGTCCTTCTGTACTTTTCCGATATTCCTCAAAAATAAACAATTTTTCGTGTTCAAAGTACTTTTCCTGGAAAAGCTTTTCAAATGGAAAGGAAACTTTATCCCTGTGTCTTTTCGGAGATATGTAAGCATGTTTTCTATTAGTTTGAATCTTGTTTCGTTCTCTACCTATACCTTCTATACCGAGCATACATGTACAAAACGAATGAGCACGCACACTATAAACATGCCATCTACCGTAATAGTAATAATAATAATAACTCCGTGACTATCCAAAAACCAACATCTACCATCAGCAACTGGTTCAATCCCAACTTGACTCCCTTTTCTTCCTCTCTTCTCTACACGAATCTTACCAACCGGAAAAGGGATTTCTCACTCCCTCTCACTTCAAATTTTCTCGTTGATGTGTACTTTCTACCGTTATTTAACTCATTCGATTGAGCTGCACTACGCACGTAGCTTATACTACCTAAACTTGAGTTTTAGTAGAGGCACGTTATGTAAGAATCAGGAAAAAACGAGTCAGGTTAAGGTGATGCATTGTTAAAATTTTGCGTTTGGCTGTAGTCATACTACTGATTTGAAGCACAAAACATTATAATAACATGCATTTATCTCTACTCCATTATATTCAATTTACTTTGTCAGCTTATTGGGTAGCTCTGCGCTGAGTTTTTACGAGTTTTATTCACGAGTGCTTGTCTGTCATTCCGTGCAAATTTTTAGCAAGTTTGGATTTTAGATTGTATCCAGTCATTCTGCGTATTTAGGACTAAAATATATGTATTGACAAACGGTTTAGTTATTAGTAAGGGACCACATGAAATTAAAATTTAGAAATTATTTTTAATTAGGATACTCATCACACCAAAAGTTTGAATACAACCAGTTGACCTTGTAACAAAGAGGCACATAGAGGTAACAATACATAGGGGCAAGGTAGTACATGCGAAATATGTTACTATGGTGACATTCATGAACTGGAAGACTATATTTAAAGGTCTAATTGCCCGAAAGTTTAACGGGGAAATATGAGACGTGAACGAGTTTCTACAGAAACGCACGTTTTTCAAATATGTATACACATAAAATATGCAAAACATCCAAAATTTACGCACTGCAACGCTTCGCTTCAAGACAGCGCTACCTATTTCCATGCACAACCCTCAACTACCGGTATCTACATGCATTTATGTTTCACCAACACCTTGGAAAAAGAAAATCGGCATTTTCTCCCACTTCTCCCAATGCATACCTGGGCATCGGCCAAATAGCTTTTTGCGTAAAACGACCCAGAGAAAAGAAAAGAGTACCAAAGAATTGAGACAAGCCCCCATATCTGTATGTACTTTATGTGATAGGGTGTCCCTGCTATTATGTCATTGCACACACTCCTCGTTCTGCTAGTAGCAACCATGATGGTGTAATAATAATGTACATTTTATGGGGAAACAAGCGCGCTTATTTATATTTTTATTTTGACATAACTTGTGCACAACATTGCACAGGGGATCATTTTTTGGAGCAGAAGCGAAACCATCCAGTCATGCAAGAAAAACATCAAAACTGAGCTTCCCGTTTTTTCAAAGCACAAAACGAGACTGGCCCCAGCTCCAAGTTTGGTAGTAGTGGTGGGTGACTGCTCTTATCACATTTTGCTTCACTTTGTATCCGTATCTAAAAGCCACCGTCCAAGGAATGTACATTTGAAATAATAATATAATACGTATTTTATGCAGATTTCCTCTTAGCCCCTTGTTTCCATTCCTCTTGCTTTCCTTTACACGCCTAAGCTCTTTTTTCCTCCGAAAACAGTTCATTTCCGTAAATTGTATGTTATTGAAACTTTTGTGTGTGTATGCATTTAGGAAAGGATATGAAAAAATAACTAGGTTTATGGAGTGAAAGTGTGCGACCGGGTACTTTAGGCTTATTGTTAACATGCATAATATTTACTTTGAATACAGAAAAGATATTATATGTATTCATATCACATCAATTTATTTACTGCCGACAAAAATAATAACACACCACCACCAACGTCGCACAAAGAGTGGCAAGTGAAACTCATAATAACCATTGTTGTTACATTGACTGCATTTATATCGGCATCTTATGGAAAGCACCTTCATGCCAGACCAAAGTGAGAGTGAGTCCATTCAGTTGAACCATTTTGTTTTTGTTCTTGGATGCACGCCCACTACTACACCTTCCTCTAGTTATGCATATATTTTACTCATACGTGCATACTCTGTACTTTGTGAAACGAAAGGAAAAATAAAAAGATTCGTTTAGAAATAAAATTGGATTAGAATTTGCTGACTTACCTTTTCATAGTGTACGTGTGGAATGGAAGGTCTATAGTTAGCATTACTAATAGTAATGGTAGGCATGTTCTACAAAACAAACACTTTCTCCCCGGCTCGAATTTGGTCCTCACGGTCATATACAAACAGAATAGATACATACCCATTAATGGGTTTTGGCATCATCACAAACAAAGGTCCTGCAGATAGCTCCGTGCGCGATCAGCGACGTGATCACGGAACATGGGGCTACTCTAAGCAATTTTATTGTAGATTTGAGAGAATTGAATACACAAGGGAAAAAATATGAAACGATTGAATCTATACGTACTAGTTTTTATGGTACTCCACACCCATAATCGTTTATGTATAATGAGTCCATAAATATGTATTGTTCCTCTCTGGTGGTAGCCCCACCACCACTCTTTTGCTACTGTGTTACCGACAATAGACAGGAGTTTGGTTGGGCATGACAGCGGATACCATAACATACATTCCAAACGGAAAGATGATATTAAAAACTGTCGTGTCAACTCAGGGAGAACATAAAAAAATTATTCCCATTTTGTCGTGGCTATTGGTATAATGGCAGAAAAACATACAGGCACACACACACGATTATTGTAAGTGTATATGGTCTTCCACCACAACCCCTTTTTTCTTTTTTGTAAAAACTATTGTCTGTATGAGTTTTTGTGGTCAACACACACACCAAGCCTTGATGACGATGATGATAAGTCCGAAAAATTCTATTGTTGGCTTCCTCCCCATTAAATTTTATTGGCACCTTTATCCAGTAGTCTCTTCTCAGCATCATGTGTGTAACTTTTTGAAAGTAATACTATGTCCTTCTATATTACGCCATATACTGTTTTATATTGTACACAAAAGGTTTATGTACCCAGCGGCTTTTTATGTCTATTGCTTTCTTTAAAGGAGTAGATTTTTTTTTGTAACGGCAAACTTCATTCATTTCCCCCTCTCCCTTTCACAGCCAAACACATTTCATGTTCCGGAAAAGTTTTTCTACAAGTTTTTTGAAAACAGAGTAACCAAAATACAAGTTGGCGTGCATATTTCACCTATTAAAATTTTCAATAGTGGGGCAAACAATTTGGATAATTTGTATTCCACTTGAAATGTCTTTCATTTCAACCTCACGGGCAGCCTCACTCACACATACAGTGTAGCATCACCAGAAACCACATCTCTTGTCGGTCTTCTACTTTTATTTTCACCGTGTCAATATGTGTGTGTAAAGTTAGATAAAAGTGTGATTTACTTTTCTCTCTTTTTCCTGCTTCTTCACAATGTTCAACATTGAAAATGCCCTACCTATTTGTGTATTTCAATATCCCATTTTTCTTACAATGACGCATATATTTGCAAATACTACGCGTATAACTGGGTATGCATGTGTTTTAGTCGTTCGCTTTCTGTGAAGATGTGGCTAATCCTGGTATAAGAATCTTGGTCACACCATGCTAAGCCTCTTTTATGGTCTTGTTGTGGGTTGAAAATAAGTCCCCGAGGAAGTTGGCGAGCACAAGGCATGAGAGGAAGTGGAACGTAAAGCATGCCACATATACAACCGCGTCATTTGTATGCCTTATACTTTCTCCGTTTCGCTTCCTAGGTGGGCATAATGGATGTACAGCTAATAGCAGTTCACTCATTCTATATGGCTTTTGTTTGTTTTCACCAACCAGTCCTAAATATACAGATGATCCCCCAGTGAAATTAAACTGTTCAAGAAGTTCACTACTAGAAAGAAGTGGATCTGTGTGTTTGTGTATGTGTTTCTGTGTGGATAGGAGGTTACTTAAGAGAATGTGCCTATAACGCCTCTATCCCTCCCTGAAACCCACAGAAAGAGCAGCAAACAAGAAGAAGCCCTGTTTTATGTAAGTGGTTTATGTGCATATAGCGATTCCTGAAGGAAGAATCTTAGTAGTTTTTGAATTAAAATGTACAATGTATTGCGATTCTATTGAAATTTTATACGTAGACAACTTATTTTCGTTAATAAATTCTGATGTGTACACTATTCAGTCCTGGTATAGATGCTGACGAAACGTTCTTTTAAGACAGAACCGTGTGTATACTAAGTAAGAAAGGAACAGCATGTAGGTCTATTTCCGTTGTCGTTGCAATTTCCCTCATTTCCCTTGAATTCTGTGGTCTTAATAGGCATGTCTTCTTAGAAAATTTCTTCCAAGACTTTCACCGGAAGAGTATTTGTGGTGACGCCCATTCGTTTCTGTGCGTAAATGTGATGCAAAGGATACTGCAATATTTATTTATTTATGAAGCATGAATAAAATCTAGAATCTCCTCCTGTCCTCATTTTCATGTAAAGGTTTGAGAAAATACACAATTTAGTGGGAAAAGCATGGGTGATAGACCAACGCACGAGAAGAGGTGGAATACGAAACAGGCAAGGAATTGGGTTCTACACCACCGAAACCCATTCAATAATTTCTTGCAGAGTATGGAGATTTTTTTTACGTTTTTTAAAGACGCTTTCATTTGGAGTTTTTTCTTACATCCGTGTAACAAAATGGTCAAAAGTATTTTTTCATATTTATGAATGTAACACAAAGTTCGTTAAAATGTTATAAACTAGGTTGTATGTTGTCAATAATATACTATCAACAATACAGCTCTTATTATAATAGAAAATTGGCTAACGTGAATTTGTGCTCTTTGTTGTTGAGTTTGTTTACTTACAACTGTTTGCAGAGTCTAAAAATACATATACATATATCACCTAATTTTGAGTAAGTACCAATTTTTGCTGCATGTATAGTCATATTTTGTAGACTTCAATATGTGTACAGTTTATTATTACTATTAGTATTACCTACTATAATGACCACTACCTTATGAACGTTCCCTTATTGCTGAGAGATAACTCATTGTGCACGCGTTGTACATACAATCGTTTCATATGTACTATTATGAATAAAGTTTTATTCAGCATGTTATCGGGCATCTCTAGAGTAAAATGTAGACATTGAAAGAAATAAAATAAAGTAAACGTAATTTCCTAATGTTTTGCAATTGTTTTGCATAGTCAACAGTGTGCACAAGATTGCGCAAAAGTATTCCACATGGTAGTTGTTGTACATGAAGACGTAACAATTTTTTTCTACAACTGTTCGACATACATACTAGTATATAAATGAATGCACAAGAAACGTGCTTTTTTTGCATACACGGCAGCGTAACAGTGAAAAAGAATGAAATAAATCGTGTGGAATGCAGTCCAATAGGAACTCGGCACATCAGGCTTTTTCAAGGTTACTAGTTCGCCACTGATGAATTTTTATGTGACACAAACATCAACAAGTTCAAATTTACTCACTCCCCATTAGAAAGAGTGATTTGTGTAACTACAACTACTTTGCTGTTGCACAGCTACTCTGGATTTGTTGTTGACAAATGGATTTTACCCCATTTGCAAAAATGGCAATAAAATCATGTGCACTTGCTGCGGCTGTTTTTCCATTATTGATAGGAACTCAACTCAAGCCACAGTTTTATTCGACACAGGGAGATGCCTAGATACTACGTGTAGCAATATTTACAACCACTCACATGAATAAGTTTGAAACTTCTAGCATGAGTGTATCCGCTTGTAGGGAACTCAGACGATTGAACATTTTATGGTATTTTATCGTAGACTAGCTGACAGTTTTATGAGAGTTTTCATATCAAGTTTTACTATCCATTTCACTTGTATCGATTTCATCAAACTGAACAACTTTTACTAGTTCCCCGCAAGGCATCGCCAATAATGCTCTCCCTCCCCCTTTTGCAAAAGTGTGTATCTTAATTGAATTACAAGTTTACAATAACAACTCATGCAAGCTCCACCTCATTAGCCCTGCTTTTGGAAAATAAAACGTGCTACACATTGACATTTTGCACGAACATAATAACAAGTACCCAAGTTCCTTTTGTTCCCTCGAAACCTAAATTTCACTCGACAAGAACATTACTTTCACTTGAATTTTCTTCGCGATATATGTATACATATATGTGTGCATGGGCTACAATATCAGTCATATATTTACATTAACGTCTTTTACTAATTGGCAGAGACTTGTAAATTGAGTCATTTTTATTTAGAATGGAATGCGATTGCAAGAACAAATTTCCTTTCTCTAATGGTAAAAGTACATACGGACATACCGAGGAAGCAGTGTAGATTCGTGTAGCCTTTTAGGCAAATGCTAATAATTATATGCTTTTTATATTCATGCTAATAAGCTTTTTAATGCAAATTGAGCATGGGATAGTAGCACAATGTTTTTCAAGTAGTTCACTCTCTTATTCCTTTCCTGATCCTGAGGTCCATACACATTTACATATGTATACGTCGCCTAGGTATATACCCAAATGGGAGGACGATAAGGAGCTAACCGTATTATTAGCAATACTTAGGGCACAGGGCTGTTAGCTTTGTTTGTGGTTTTTTGCTTTGCTTAGGAGACTATAGAAACTTCTAATGAAGATGTGTCCTTGAGCAAATTTTCTATCACTCTGACTTCATATTACTAAAACATTGTTAGCAAAAATTATAAGAGGGAGCATTAAAACAATATGTATAATGTATAATATAATGTGAGTTGTCTATAGGTATATCGACACATAACCGGGGTATTTGATACTTGTAGCCTTTAATATGCACCTTACACCTTGTATAAAATTCTGCTATTCTTTCATCCATAAAAAATGAACGAGTACATCAGTGGGGGAAAAATAACATTGGAAGGAGTAATGAGCAGTTTCTTGCCTGGTAGTCTGGTGTCAGTGTTGTTAGTCTACAGACAAGTGACTAGACCTCGTGCCTATTATGATTACAATAAAAATTCCCTTCTTTAGAAAGTTTGTATTTATAATGGACTCGTAATTTGCAGATTCTATTGTCGGGGAAAAGGAGAAAAAACTTTCTGATATAAGGCATTAAAAACCCACCACTTTCTTTGGTAAACTACGTACATTGCTGACCCCTCTTTTACGGTTTTGCATAATTTTCTTGCTGCTCCCCACGGATTAAATTGTTTCAAGTTGAATGGAAGCCATTATCGTCATCGTCGTCTCAGTGTTATGGCTTTCTACCCAAACACATTTTACAGCAGATTCATGTGCATTGTATCACTGACAGAGGAAAGAAATTAAACCGGAAGCTTTGTATGGTGCCTGAAGTCTGGAGTCTTTTACTCAGACAATTTCATAATAATTTTAAAATATTATTTTCCATATTTATTTTGCTAGTCTTATACTTTCCCCGGGTTGCACAAAAAAGGCGCTTTTGTGTGCACGTTGGAAAAAAGAGTCACAATTCACAAGGTATTATTATAAAACACTGCTGCATAGAATTTTTTACTCTAAAAAAATGTGTACAGGGACATGCTGTCGTTCAAAAGGCTCTTTCTCACCCATTTGGTTTTTGCATCTTTTCTTCTTTTATCTGCAGTATTACGGAATAGTTGATCCCTTTGTGAATGGTTCTGGGCTATATCAAATAAGGCAAACCTATACCACCAGACGACGCTTGTTTTTTTAGGCCAAACTCTTTCCACTGGAGAGTCTTGTATATAGCAAAGCGATTCCCATTAACACGCATTATCCCTCGAGAACAAGCTTTTTATGGTTTACTGTGTAATTTTTTTCTGTATCTTCTTAATACAGAAGGGATGTTGTAAGAGCTATTATGTGGTTTAAGGTATACGACGGCAAATCGTTAGTTTGGTTGGTGTTAACGCTTCTAGACTTGAAAAGGAAATACAAAGGGAATGGAAACGACAGAAAATCAGCTTGTTCGGCACGTTTTACTACTACTACTACGCTCGATAATTATGGTTGCGTACACAAAAGCAAAGTGAAGCCCCTAAACTGTTGTGAACCTATTTAAGCAATCTAACAGCATATGTGTACAAGCATGCTTAGATATGTACTCGTATATCAGAAAGAGAGGTAAGT
>JAHZNB010006985.1:0-14559 GCA_027744295.1 Callyntrura guangdongensis | reverse complement strand
GACAATGGTCCAGACGAAGTGACACTAACGTTCCTTTTAAAATTTTCCCGTTCGAGAACGGGTCTTATTAGCTAGTATTAGATAAATTTTTAACCAAAATGGGGTTCCATATTTTAGCACAAGGGTATATTTTATTAAATGAAATAAACTTTAGTCGTTTACGTACTTGGGGAACTTTATACTACACAAATATTTGTAGCGGAAGTTTTATGGATCAAATTTTGTCGTTCATTAAGCCCCGCCACAAAACTCTCACAACAATTTTCATAAAAAATGTCATAAATACTAACAAAAACACTAATTTTAATTTTAAAAATGATTATCCACGGGAATTGTGACATTGCATAACGGTAGTATCGTCCTGTAATGTTAGACAGTATGTAATAAATCTCAGTTAACCCACAATTATTACATAAAATCTTTAAATTGTAATAAAAAAAACTAATGAATTTGTGAGTCGGAAGGAGTAACGCAACATAAAAAATGTTCTCCAACGAAGTTAGGGTACGACATGAACTGCAGAAACCTTACAATTAGTGAAAACTTACAACAACGAAACTAGAACTAAAGGCTCTCAAACGATAAAAAGTTTTTAATCCCAAATAGCGTCTAGATCGATAAAGTACGATCAAAAGATCGTTAAACATAGCATTTATGATTGAATGTATGACATATGCAGAGATCAATATCAAGCCTTTATTATTGCAACACCAAAACCTGATCTGCATCACCTGGGTATTTTGAGATTTAAAATTGTTCAGGTTGTATAACTTCTACTTGCAAGCAGGCAATTTTATAGATTGAACAACCTAATCTATATTGCGTTACTACTTGCGTTTAACGAATTCATTTATTTTCGTAGTACATTTTGCAAATCTGAGGTATTACTTGTGTGATAACCGACAATCATTGCATATTGTGTAACAGAAAAGTACGATACTATCGTAATGCAATGACACAATTCTCGTATACAATCATTTAAAAATTATAAATTAGTGTTTTTGTTAGTATTTATGACATTTTTATGGAAATTTTTGTGAGGGGGCTTAATAAGTTTATGCAAAAATATAGTCTATAAAACTGCCGCTACAAAACTTTGTCTACTTCTTAAAGTAGTTAAACGACTAAAGTATATTTCATTTAATAAAATAAACCCTTGTGCTAAAATATGGAACCCCATTTTGGTTGAAAATTCATCTAAAAAAGAATTAAAGCGTTATTATTACCCATGTACCCAAGTGTCTCTATTATTGTACATCAAAGGGATTCATCGAAAAACAATGTAGGCTTTTAACAGTGCAATAACCTTTATTAATTAAACAATATTACTAGCTTTGTCACCATTCGATGTGATACGATGTACATATTTCAGCCACTCGTAGCAGTCTCGTTGACTCGATCCGTGACTCTGACATGTTGTTGTAAAATTTGCATTACGCGTAAATTACATATGGAATGTATTATACTATAAGCCACGATGTAGGATCTGACGTGAATTCTCGCTATCTCAAGTGGACTAAAATCTCAGGATTGTGTTTTGAAACACTAAGCCTTTGAGATAAAAATATTTGGGCAACACTTTTCAAATATTTAGTTTGTGAAATAAAAAAGTTATGCAAGTCGCAGTTTTTACCACGAATTAATCGCAAGAGTAGAATGCCTATTTTTAGTAAGTTAAATTGTTAATGTGTTTTTCGTATAATAATGTCCTTAGTATACAAAATAGTCCCTAAAATTCAATTAAAGTACTAAGAATTTTCAATAAAACATTTAAAATCTTAAGTTGGCGGTAGCATTACATATAAAGATGGAGGAACGGGAGAAAATTCATATTAACAAAAACTTACCAGAGTTAATCCAAACAACCATGTGCAATGTCGAATTTTTGTCAATTTTATATTCTGTGAACGTCTTGTCGAAGGTGGAGGTTATCAGTTTGGTAATGGCAGCTCACGTGGAAAAGATATATACTCCCATTTGTTCAATTTTAAAGTAATAATTATGCTTAATACAAATTTTACATATCCGTATAGCAAGGTTCAAGCCTTAATCTGGTGGAGAAAGCAAAAATTCTGTACGATATTCTTGTAACGCGGAAGGGTGCTTACGAATTACTTTGTCAAGCTCTCAAAAAAACCAATCAAACTGGCGCTTTGGATATATTAATCATTCCGGATGAAATGTATCCTGATCATAAAACCATTTCCTACGATACAACCAAAATACTTGGCACAGGCAGCAATTGCACATTTGTATACGAAGGACATTTTGGGAAGCGTGAAGTTGCAGTAAAAGTTCAGTATATAAACAAACTTAAAGCTGACGCAACACAAAACGAAATTGAAATGTTATTAAAACTGGACTCACATCCAAACGTAGTGCGATACTTCTCCGCAGAAGTCAGGAACGAGCTCGTTTTAATTGCTTTGGAGAGGTGCGCAATAAACTTGCATGATGAAATCAAGAAGAAAATAATTAAAATGGACAAAGTTATTTTGCTAAGAAAATGCACCGAAGGCCTGGCACACCTTCACAAACACAGAGTCATTCACCGAGATCTGAAACCCGCCAATATTCTTTTAACTTTTGTGCAGGAAGTGAAAATCTCTGATTTTGGTCTGTCCAAAGAAATTCCCGATGGACAATCCAACGTTACTGCATCTTGTGTTGCGGGAACATATGACTGGATGGCACCTGAATGTCTCAAAGTTTTAAATGGTGGTGGCCAAGTGGCAACTCAACTGAAATTGGTAAGTTTTGGATCAATAAAATTATTTTGTGATAAACTCGTTTCGCTACAAATATTTAATTTTTTTAGGGCACTTGTACCGACATGTTTGCGTTAGGATGCATTTTCCACTACACGCTTTCAAACGGAATTCACCCTTTTGGAGCGAAATTTGACATTGCATCTAACATTACACAAGGCAAATATAATCTTTTGAGCTCACATCTCAACGAAAATTGTTGCTTCTTAATCATGAAAATGATTTCCCAAGAGCCTTTGGAAAGACCATCTGCAGAAAATGTTTTGAGAAACAACTTCTTCAATCCAATAACCACGGTAGTCGAAAAACCATCTACAATAAGTAACCCCAGCATGTCGTCAAAAGCCTTCCAGCAGCAGAAAATACACTCAAGCAAATTATTAGTTGAATGCGGGGATGATTCCAGTAAACCAGTCAGTGACGGAAATTCGTTAGTAAAAAACGTTAGTCGTCAGCTTGACAAGACGCTAACCATTAAAAGTAAGGGAAATTCAAGTTACAAGACAACGTTTGGGGATTCAAAATTACATGATGGTGATAGAAAGCCTTTAACACATAGCAGTGAAAAGGAATTGACATTACATCATTGGCAAAAATGTGTTTTAAGCTGGAACAGTGCAGCATTGGCTAAGGCTACAACTTTTAGTGACGAATTTTTTCAATTTCTTACAAACGAAGGAATTTTATCGGATTTTTATTTCAATAAAACTGTACGTAAAATGAAAACATAAAAACAACAAATATAAGTAAAAAAAACAATTTGTATTTCGTCTGTTTGGTGTTGAAATTATTAAAACAAATTCTTTTGTTTCAGTTGGAATTATTAAAAAAGCAGAAAAAGGAAGAGTTTTTCCAATTGACTTTTGCAAAAAGCAACTACTTTTCTATCATGAAAGCATTCAGAGAAACTGGTCAGTTGGCTTCTTTTGAAATATTAGAGGAAGGATACAATAAAATGGAAAAGTGGAATCATCTGGACAAAAAGTTAAGCAGCACTGATTATAATTCACTTGCGGAAGCTATTGGATACAATTGTGACGACTCTCTGCTTACCAATCTTTTTGACACTCTCGCGGACAAATCTTTACTTTTCCAAACCGATACACATGGATGGACACTATTACACATGGCAGCCCAGTGTGGGCGCATCGAGATTCTTAAATATTTAATATCCAAGGGGCTTGATGTTAACGCAAAAACAAAAGCAAATGACACTCCGCTACACTCTTTAGGAGCACTAGGTGGAAATGCTGTAGCAGTAAGTAAAATTTTGTTGGAAAATGGTGCGGATCTGTATGCAAAGAACTCATTTAATCACAATGTAGCACATACGATGTGCCTTAATACCACACCTCTTGGATACCATGACTGGGTGCAATTTATGGTACATGCCGGTCACAGTAAACTGTTTTGCGAAAAAGATAATTACGATGCTACACCACTGCACACTGCCGTGCGGAACAGGGAAGTATCGAAATCCACTCTGAATTTGTTTGCTTCAGAGCTAAAATTTGACTTTAACACTACCAACATATATGGTGAGACTGTTTTAATGTTAGCTGCTGTTGGAGGTCAAGGCACAGATTTGCTTGAATGCATCATTAATTTGGGAGGTAACTGGAAAAAGAAAAACAATTTTTCTAAATCAGCACTTCATTACGCAGTTGAGGGTGGTAACCTTAAAGCTGTGGAGTACTTTATTACCCTCGGAGCAGATCCAAACGATGCTGACGAAGTTGGTTGGACCCCGATACATTATTTAAGCTACTCTTTTATAAGACAAATTGAAATTACGAAAGTTTTGTTGGAACACAAGGCTGACCTTTTCGCAAGAGACAAAACCGGAAATAATGTAGCACACTGTTTTGGGAAGCAAGCTGCAAAAATGGGGGATTACCTTGATTGGAAAGAGTATGTAAGGTCAGTCGGACAAGAATCACTTTTCATAGAAATGAATTCAAAAGGAGAGTTGCCATTGTAAACTACTGTCAAAATGATAATGTTTGTGATTCTTGAATCGGATCAGTGCTCACTAAAGTTGGTTAAGTCTTAAATTGTATTCACGCTATGGTAAAAAGAAGTAAAAATAAAACGGGTAATGTTAAAATTCTTAATTATGTACTAAAATATTTTGTCATAAATGCATTTATTGTCAGAAAAATCAAAAAAATAGTTGTGAATATAAACAATTTGATACATGAAAGCCTGGTTGAAAAATCACAGCTACTCGTTGTTATGAAATCAACTTACAAGTCATGGCCACAAGCGGGGCAACTCAGTTTGTGCTGAAACTAGAGCCAGCGCATAGACTTCAATCTCCTCTTTCAAATGATATACGACGCGCTTTCGAATTGGTTTCGTACTCGCTACGAGGGTTTTCATTTCTGGAAATTCTCAAGCACGCGCGCGTGCATTATTTGAAAGCAAATAAATTTTGTTCCGATTATCAGGTTCTGGTATCAGGTTTTAGCCGTGCATAAATGGATAATACAATGCATACGTAAGTTTGCTAGTGAAACTCCTAAGAGTAAATTCCCCGCAGCGAGTACAGAGCCCACCATTCGGAGGTGAAAGCGGAGATTGTAATCTATCTACCAAAACTATTTTCAACCCAGTCTGAATGCCACCACCTACGGTAATTACTTGTTACTTAGTAAAACTTTAAGAACGATTTTCATTTTTGTCGTTGTCGTGTAAGGTGATGTTGTGGAGCCGTTTGTTATTATATGTCAGGTTTGCATATGACTGCATTTAAATAATTTTACTTGCCACCTTCGTCACTAAAATGTGCACATTTGAAATGTTGCCAGCATGTACGAGGGGGTTACCAAATTTATTGACCGATCTTTGTTTAAAAATATCTCTCGTGTACATAAATCCCTGTGCGTCAAAAGCATTTGCATCAATAGTGCATGTTTTGGGCTTTCTAATGATATGTCACACTTGGGTTAAAATGTATCTGATGAAGATTGCCGGTCTCCGAAAACGAAATCTTAATTTTGCATTTTTTTCACGCTCTTTTAAATTTTGATCTGAGTTCAAAGTCGTCATACGATCGATTTTAATAACAGAAATGGGACAGGTGTGTTCACTATGGGTCTGCAAATCAAATTTCATAAATAAACTAAATTCATGTCGTGTATTATCTATGTAGCGACTGTTACAGTGTCACTGGTCGGAATTGGTATTAGTAAAAATAGTAGTAAAAATATAAGGGGCTAAAACCTTCCATTGCCGAGTTTCGGGATGCAGCCTGATTTTTGTTGTTAAAAGTTGTATGTATAAGCTGCGCAGGTCATAGAAGTATCTTTAAAGATGAACTCCGCCAACGAATTCCCTACATTGTCAAAGATATTAGGCGACACAACTTTTAAAGACCATATTATTTTCGGAGGTCCTCCAGATAATGGTCCATTTTTCATTGATGCATCCATATAACTTAATTAAATAACCTTCTAATTAGAAAGTCCATAAAATTCTCTATCTAATGGTATATATTTTTTTTGCTGCTTCAAAGTTCACGACTAGATACGCTCTACCAAATTTGAGTTAAAGCTTTTAACAAACACCAAAAACGTGGCATTTTGAAAGTGTAAAATTTGATGTTCTTGATATAGAATGCCATCATTCTTCAGCAAAAGCATTGCATGCCTAGTGTAGCACATCATTCGAAAGCTCAGGAAAAGCTCTATTGATTGCCATACCATACATGCACAGTGGTTTGAATCAACCAGAGATATTTGTAAACCAAAATCGGTCAATAATTTTGATAGCCCCCTCGTACCTATCATGTATGAAAAGTTATATGAAAGAAAATTTATTGAACTTTGTGTCAGATATTTGCAAATAAAACTCATGTTTCGGAATTGCGTTGGCTGATAGCTTTTGTTGATGCTGGAATGTAATGGGGTGTTGGAGCAATCAGCTCTGTTTGTCAAAATATTCAAGCAAAAATCAACGACGTACTGGTACAAGTGAATGGTGTTATGGTGCTTTGAAATGTTTACTTCAAACTACTTTATTTACATAAATAACCTCATAAGCTAACAAAGTAATATCCCATTACAAATAATACACTATTCTATATCTATGGGTGGAATCGTGTAACTTTTAATCCTGGCTTAAGCCGAGTCTAATACCGATTTTAGCAGTCGTAAACCTGGCTTAAGCCAAGATTAAAGTTACACGATCCGGCCCTATGTGCATATGTTTATACGCATGATTATTCCCAAGCAATTACCTATCACAAATACCAGCATTTACTGTAAGAATAGTAAATAATAATAATAAGGTGTACATAATATGTCCAAAAACATATGTACGTACAGCGAGTGCCAACGATTAATGCATGACTAAGAAAGATATGTGATTGCCAACCATTATGACAGTCTTTATAACCATTACATATCCAATACGAGGGTAAGCAACGTACACTGTCGGAACATGTAAACTTAAAAGACTCCAAACAGAAATTTGTTGTTGAGTGCTTATCATGTTTTATATGAAATTTCCATCTTACTGCATAGGAAGGGCATTTTTGACAATCGCTCGTCAGCGCATCTGACTCGTCGCTCATGTTTAAACAGTCGTCGTCTCCCTCGCACGTAAATGTTACTGGGATGCAACGCCCATTGGCACATGTAAACTAGAGAAAGCAGTGAAAATAATTTCAATTACAATTTTCAGTTGCATTTACTTTATGCTATTTATACATACCTGATCGTAATCACAGATAGCAAGATTTTGCGAGTGCTCGTCGCTTTCGTCTTTACAGTCATCTAATCGCCGTTTCCACATTCAAAATAGAATGTAAACTAAAAAAGGCACCAAATTAAATTAATACCACTTACTTCAAGAATTCTAGTTTCATATCGTAAATTTACGTAGCTCGTGTGACATGGATTCTGGCCGTTTCTGTAACCAGCACAAATGATGGCAAAAAGTTAAGACAGGTCTTCATTGTTTCCTTCTTTTTCACTCTTTGCATAGAAAACGCGACAAATGTAATGTCAAGTTATTTCAAAATAAACTACTGCGACCCCTATTGTTTCGACAAACTGAACTAATCCTAATATTTGAGTGTTTAAATCAAGTGAACGGGAATTATTCGGTTATCAGATTAGGCAAACCCTAACCCAGCATGACATCTCTTTGATCCCATAACAGATTTTATTTTTCTTTCATTAATCTGTGTCTTATGTATTTTTGACTTATTTGACATAACTTTCATTTAATATTTCAAAATGCGATGACTAGAACTTACACTACTGTCGTTCCATTGCACCGTACTATTTTTTTGACGAAATAAATCAGTTCTAGGTACTATTGTCACGCAAGATGACTCCATCTTATCATTCCCAAAAAACGTACGGGTAGTTACAAAGTCAACATACATTTAAATTTTATTTTATTTACGAACATATGCTGTTGAGACTAGATCGCTGGAACCATAATACAGATAAAGCTCCCTCCAACATTATTTCTAACATTCCCTCCAAAACGTTAACCAACTACTCCGGACATGTGTATTCTAATTATAGTTAACTGAAACATGTAACAAGTTTTTCAATGATTAGTAACCATTAGTCATTAATCCTATCAATACCACTAAAAATATTTTTAATTCAGTAACATTTGCTCAGTATGTTAACATGCTTAGATCCTGTTTACGGATATATTCGTGTTGAGATGCATATACAATTAAGAGATATAAAGGTAAATTTTGTTGGGTTATAGTACGCTCACAATGTTGTATTATCAGAAATGTGCTTAAATTAACGACTTTATTACCACCAACGAATGTCAACGTATTTCAATAAAACGTTCACTTCAAACTACTCTCATCTACATGAATACCTTCATAAGTTAACAAGGTGATATCCCAACACAAATACTACACTTTTTTATCGATGTACATAGTGTGTTTATATGCACAATTCTTCCCCAAACATTACTCATCTGCCCATATTTATGAAATCCAGCTTTTACAGTGAGGAAAACTCACTTAATAATATCGTCGCAATTAATTCCCAAAATATATGTAAGATGTTGCTGAATGCCTAAATACTATTTTCTCGGAGAACTTGATTGACAATGTTTGAGCCCCGTAGATAAAGTTAAGATAGCAAATTGTCAGCTTGCTCTGTAGATAGGGTACTTGTCTAATTGCACTTTTCCTCTTGTGCTAGGTTCTCCATTTCAAATTTTTATGATACGTAATTTGGTGCAAAATCATATTTAAAAAAACCTTAAAACATGCCAGTGTGGCCTTGTTACAATAAAATATATTTTATAATGCCAAAATATGCCTCCTGTGATTAATAGAAGCCAATATATGTATTTAAGTGAAATGTCAGAAATTTGAGGAACATTTTGAACCTAGCTTGCTATGTAAGTAGCCATAAGTTTCTTTTTCATTTTCGTGACATTTATTTGAGATTTTAACTTTCCTTTGCTAATTAGCCAGTTTTTAGAATTCCATTGTTCAATAGGCAAGTATATATGCATTGCCTCATGATGTAAAGCTCGACAATTTAAAAACTTTTTTAAAGACTCATTACTATCATTACTGCAATGTAGGCAACCCACATTACCTACACGAAGTGCAGAAGCATACTTTTTTATTTAGTTTTCTAAATCTAATTTGGATTTTGCAAATTCTCAATACAATTAAATTAGTTTAATTAACTAACAACATGATATTTCTAGTTGACTGATAGTGTGAGAAGTCAAGTTTACAATATTATTATGCAAATCACCGGACCTTGTTTATAAAAATATTTTATCCAGCCTAGTCACGAAATATTTTGATGCGGCATCACATTTTATTCTTTTCATGCAAGTATGTTCTATTTCAGCGAATTGTGGCCGTAGTTTTGACTTCGTCGGTGACGACATAAACAAGCTGAAAAGCTAACAAAGTGTTATCACCGCAAAAAATACACTGTTTTTGGTATCAGTGTTTATATACATATACAAACACTTATCTTCCGTGACTTATGAAATCCAGCGTTTACCGTAACTAACTTAACAAAATCGTCTCAATACATCAGCTCACAGTAGATATACCGCAATAACATTAATTCTCAAAGAATATGTTAGATGTTGCTCATTGCCTGGATACTATTTTCGCGGAGAACATTATTGAGGAACGTTCGTTTATAAAGATAATATAACAAGGTTGCCTGCCGATGTCACTCCTGGGACACAGTCAACCACCACTCGCTTATTCTGGTATGGATTTATTCGGACCGTTGAAAGTCACTGTTGGACGTCACCATGAGAATAGATGGGTAGTCATAATCTGTTGCATGGTGACACGTGCTGTCCATCTAGAAGTTGTTCACAATTTATCTACAGATGAGTTACTACTAGCACTATATGCTTTGTGGATTTACGAGGATGTCGTTTGCAATACATAGTGAAAACGGTAGTAATTTTTTTGGCGCTGCAAAGCGCCTTCGGTAGGCCATAAATCAATTGATTTACAACGAATACAAATATGTGGAATCTTTCAGCGCATAGGATGGTATTTTAACCCTCCGAGTGCTCTCGACATGGGCAGAGCGTGGGAACGATTAATTCAAACGGTAAAGAAGTGTTTCTTTGCAACTTTGCGCGAGAAGTATCCAAAAGACACTACTTTATTGACAGTGTTAAAATCCGTTGAAAATATGATGAACTCTTGGCCTCTGACCTAGTCAACATGTGACCCGTTCGACCCGCAGCCTATAACTCCAAATCATATCCTACGAGGAGGATGTGATGCTGGACTATCGATTCCTGCCAAAATCGAAAGCGGTGATGAGTTTCCTCGAACACAGTGGAAGAGAAGTCAGGTATTATCAGATCAATTCTGGACGCGCTGGACAAAAGCTTATTTGCCCAAGCTTATTCTCCGTGAAAAGTGGATTAGATCTGTGGAGCCATAAGTCGTTGGATAAGTGGTGCTTCTGGTGGACGAACAACTACCTAGAAACTGTTGGAGTCGAGGTTACGTTTCCAAAGTTTATCGTGATGAAGACGGACAAGTAAGAGTTGTGGAGGTAAACACGTCAGACCCGAAAACAAATAGGAAAACAACCTACCGCAGACCAGTGTCAAAGGTGTGCCCACTCGGTCTTGCGATGGAAATCAAGGATCCGTCTGGTTCTTAATTTGGGGCCTACGATGTCGGCGTGTGTACACACAGTCTTTGAAATGTTTGTATGTTTTTTGTGAATGTTACAGTGTTGAATATGATATTGTCTGTTTTGTAATTTTGAAACTATGAGTTCGCCGCGTTCTTGCTTTAAGGTAAATGAGCGCAGCCAAGTTGGCATGAATGATGAAAGGTCAAAAAAACTGAAAAAAGAGAAAACGGAGAGGCTTGGATGAAAACCGAGGGAGATGCGTTAAGTTGGAATTTGTGTGAAAAAAGGAAAAAGTAGTAACAACAAAAATCGTTAAAAATGCTAACTACTGAAAGTAATCAGTTAATTGTGTTGAATTGTTTGGGTTGGAATAGCTTTTAATTAATTCTTTACGGCATATATGGGCATATTTTTGGGTAAAAAGGCGGCGTAGTGGCAAAGAATAAGACCTCTGCGCTTCCATCAATTTCATAATATAAACAATAATGGAACCAAGGACCAACCAATTGGAAATTTCCTACTTTTCACTTTCATTTTTACATATTGAATGTCATTTGCACTTGTTTTCAACGTCGATATCTGTCACGTAACTAGCCAAACCGACTCAATGATTACTTTATTTGGTATATTTTTTGAATGGGATGCCGTGGTGCCGTACAATGTTTTTTGCCAGGTTGGCATATAACTGCATTTAAGTAAAGGTAAATAATATCAATGACACCCACATGAACGGCGAAGTCACAATACAGACAAGATTTTACCTCGTCCTTACAGTCAGAGAAAATCAATTTCGTGTCCAACGTACCTAACGTCTCTAGAGTCATGCATAAAGAATCTAAATGTCCTTGGTTAAATGCAAAAAAGGGTATACTGGACTACTGTATTCATCAGAAACTTTTTGGGTTGTCTAAGATTTACGCTGAAATAATAGCCTTTATATTTTACAAAAGACAGGGATATTAGCAACTGAAAACTTCAAAAAATATCTTGAAATTTATTCGTAATCTGCATGCTAATTTATCATATAATTATCAAAAGTCCAACATTGATGCTCTTCAATATCTTCAAAACCGTTTATAGGTCAAAACTGCGTACTGAGACTCGCTTGTGTTGATAAAAAGTAGTTCGGTTGTTCGACGAAGATAAGATATAGACATGCTTATCTGACAAACACAGGTGCAGCCTGAAAATGATGAAAAACTGTGGTAAATGTTTTCTCACATACTCTCCTACGTAACTATGGTATATAGAGTAAATTGTTACGTAATAAAAACGCTAAAACAATGGGAATAAATTATATAAAATAC
Source organism: Callyntrura guangdongensis (assembly GCA_027744295.1). NCBI lineage: Eukaryota > Metazoa > Arthropoda > Collembola > Entomobryomorpha > Paronellidae > Callyntrura > Callyntrura guangdongensis. Next base: position 2,352 of record JAHZNB010006985.1, on the reverse strand, counting down.
ATACAACCAAAAACCGAAATCTCAGCGTAAAATCGGCAATGAGTTTTAGTTTGCAGGGGCTGTCTTGATAGTGGCAGCAATAAGTTTAGTGAACGGTGAAAGATATGGGTAGAAAAGTAAAAGCATACGTGGATTGTAATTTAATGCGATATTTTTTAATGAAATTGGTGATGTCAAGAATTTCAGAACATTTCCAATGTGCAAATGAGAAAAAGTATTCCAAAATTATTGTTTTGTGATGGCAACGACTGGTGGTGACTTTACTTTCCCACTTCAAACCTTTCCTCTTCCTTAGCCCTTTTTCATGCTTTAGCTCTTCTTTCCAGTGTCCGACATTTAGGCAGCGCAATCACTAATTCCATCAACCTTATACTTTGAGCAACTTTTAGCGTTTGCTTTACTTTTGAGTGTCGATAAACTCAATACATTTAATAAAACATGTTAATCGATCATCAAATAGACATGTATGTGGTTGTATTGATTTGCGACCGTAGTTTTGCTTATAATTCAGGTACTTTGTGGTTACAGTTACTCCATATGATTGATTGTAATGAAAGTAAGGACGTGACATTGAATGCACTATCTGTAATGAGTGAGAATGCCAGGCTACCCACACAATTATGTTTGCTTATTATATTATTTAACAATTTTAATGGGTTTTATGAGCCGCATCGACCTGGTTGTAGAGCATGAATCTAAAATAAAAACGGAACTATGACGCCATTTAAAAAAACGACACATTGTTTTCTATTGATTTTTTATATTAATTTATTATCATTAAAATTATAAGCTTAAAATAGTGAATATTGTTATTAATAAAAAATGGTATACTGTATAGTAGTGTTACTTGTGAACTTTTTTAACTAATTTGATTATCACAAACATTAAGTAATGGAAATTGGCATTTACTCAGCAGACTGTGCACAAAAACATTTTAATTTAGCCAATGACACTAGCCGACACTCCTTTCTCTTAAAGCAATAATTCTCCCAGTCGTATGTATAGTATTTAAGTAACTCATTACAAACTTACTGATGTCGTTGTGATCAGACTTGACACGTCTTTCATTGGACTGTTGCAATTCGTTTTAAACTTCTATCCCCCATAACAACCAGTATCCCCATTTCTCAGACAAACCAGCCTTTTTAGCATGAATGCATAAATGCACATTTATTAGTGAAATTACGGGAGTCATTTGTCGAGTTCACATCATATCTGTCTAGAAAACTGAAATAAAATGATAAGTGCAGTACTTCCATGCATTTGTACGCGGGAGTGGTTTACCATTCCACATGTAACAATTACACACTTATAAATTAAACAGGAATAAATAAGTGACCACGTAATACTCATAACAACAAAATATGATCACTGCTTCTTGTTGTACAATGATTTAGCATTAGACGGACAAATGTCCCTGTTGTAATGCTAAACCCCATATAAAATTGTTTATAATGCTAAATCTTTTGCATCCAATACCAAATGGTAAATCCCGTGTAAAATTGTTTGGGATGCTAAATAAATTGACTATTATAACAAATGCTAAATCATATGTAAAATTGTTTGGAATGCTAAATCAATTAAATATTGTAACAAATGCTAAATAATATGTAAAATTGTTCGGAATGCTAAACCCCATATAAAGTTGTTTATAATGCTAAATCTTTTGCATCCAAAACCAAATGGTAAATCCCATGTACAATTGTTTGGAATGCTAAATAAATTGATTATTACTACCATGTTGGTTGTAGGTTAGAACGGCAAGTGACAAACTAGCCAAGTAGCAAAGTTGACAAGCGATTTTGAGGCCATGCAAAGGTGGCAAGTGAAATCACGTTGATGCAAAGTTGGCAAGTGAAAACTGAAGACATGCAATAGTGGCAAGTAAAAATTCAATATCTACAACAGTGGTAAGTTACAAATCTGAAAATCAAGAAAGTTAAGGGATGATGGTAAAATAATCCAATAATTATATCATACTGCTAACAAAGCAAACTAGGTATATTTTCGTCACCAATTTAGAGTAACTATTATACTTATACAAGCTGCAGCAATATTTTTTGTACTTACTATCAAGATAATTAACCCATGTTTGGGATGAACAGAGATAAAATCCGTGCCCAGGAACAGTTTGACTTTCTTGATTTTCAGATTTGTAACTTATCACTGTTGCATGTCTTGAATTTGTATTTGCCACTATTGCATGACTTCAGTTTTCACTTGCCATCTTTGCATGGCCTCAAAATCGCTTGCCAACATTGCAACTTGGGTAGTTTGTCACTTGCCATTCTAACCGGACACGATCATGTTATATGACCGTTTATGACGATATATTCGTTGCTATATGCTATG
>JAHZNB010006984.1:0-14013 GCA_027744295.1 Callyntrura guangdongensis | reverse complement strand
TAAGGATAACTATCGCTTTATAAATTATGTAAACATGTGCCATTTTATAATCCAGTTTTCATGCTGGTGACATTTTACCATTTAAGAGAAAAAGGAAACTTGCTTTTTTACACAGTTTCTTTCAAGCGTCATCATCCTGCCAGTCTCTCAATGAGCCTTCCCGTGGCGATGTACTTTGAACCTTGCGTTGCATCATGGCTATAAAAATGAAGTGATGATGGTGAATACTTTTCAGTTGTGTTGTTTACAAGTATAACACATCTTCTTTTGTTAAAAACACGAACAGTGAAGTTGAGGTGGTAAAATGTCAACCCTCACGAGGTTCTTCACAATGAGCATATTAAAATGCCAAAATAAATTTGTCCTACTCTCTGTTTATTGCATGAGAAGGAAAAAATGTACGGACTCTTTTTATGTATTTATTTTTATAGCTGGAACAGACCAGAATAATTATTATTCCCATCACAGCTCATTTTTTAAACTTGTTGAATTCGACACTTGTTCCATAATGTTTTATTGGGATAATGTTAACCAAGTTTGTTGTTACATACAAGCTAGTAAAATATATATATTCTATTTTTAAATAGTTAAAGTACCTAATTAGAGTTTTATCTGAATGGTAGTTAAAAAAATTAATTATGCCAATTTACAGCAATATCTCAAGGTTTTGACATTCAGTATATTTTGTGGTTCCTGACGTTTCACCAAATTACCAATGAATTGTTAATTAGACACAATGCGGAAGAATGTACTTGGCTATAAATAGTTTCTGATACTTAAGCTTTACGTTACGTGACTCTCGGGATAAAATTCTTACATCACAACAGCCGAACGAAACGATTGAAAGTATGCTGCAGTTGCATTTGCTTTTTCTCTAGTCTCTAGCGTTCGTTGGAAAGATGTGGACGTGATAATTGGTGTGCGTGTTTTAGTACTATTCAAGTATGCAAATAAAATACTGACAGAACTGAATTACAATTTGAACCCAACCATATTACAGAAAAGCTCTTATATACGCCTTTTTTTCTATTCAAATGTAGTAGTGTGGATGAGTAAAAAGCAATATGTCATGTTATGTCGTTTCTCTATTACCAGTAGAACATCCGAACTGACAGCAGGAAGGAAGGGAAAGATGTGAACACGATGTTGAAGGACGGCGGGGTCGTCGTCTTTTTTGCTGCTATCAAATAAGAAAAACTCATCCATTTTGTTAGTAAAGTGTATTTTCGATTCAACGCGGATTTTTACTTTTTACTTTGTTCACTTATGTGTATAAAGCAACCCAAGAACAAAAAATTATACTTTCTACTTTGGCGCAGAAAGAAAAAACGTTGGAGTTTCTTATTATTTGACATGTTAGCAAAGAGCAACATGATTTGGTACAAAATTTGATACAGATTTTCTTAAATTGGAAAATTCAAATTCAATTGTACTATAGGAGAGACCATTTTAATAGGCTTTCTAGGAAGCTCTCGATACTTTGTTAGGAAAGCGTAAAATGTGTATGCAACACAAGCATGTTTCCAACTAAGTAATTTAGTCGGCCTAACGGAATCCAGTTGCGAGAATAGTTGAAAATTCATGACGTTTACATCTATGCAACATCTTAAAAACCGGGATTTGTAAGAAAAATTAATTTCAGTCGTTTCAATCTTCAAGACAGTTCAATTCCTGGGATATCCTTTTTGGTCTGCTATTATGTGCCATCAGTTCCAAAAGCTCGTTTGCCGGAATCCTTTCATTTTACTTTGTGATGACTTTGTTACAAAACTAGTTTCATCTGCTATAATACTTTATACTACTGTTATGCACAAAAGAAACAGCGATAAATTACATACACGTTCGTACCTATCAGGAATATGAAATATTTATACAGCGATACAACCTGCAATGTAAATAGGGCAAAATGGCAGCCGCACAGCCTAAAGTAAAACCAAGCGAGGAAAAAGTACAGCGGAAAGCTTCTTCCTTCCTTTTGCTTCTAGAAAAAAACTCATCATCAATCTGTAGACTACCAGTTTTTCAATCTCCGGTCAAAGCAGTCTAGACCAACTTACCGGCCGCATCTGCCTTACTTAAGGCAGGGCACTTCTCCAAAAGATTCGTTTGTCTTATTACATCAGCTCTATCGTTGAACAAGCAAACCTAGAATACCCCTCATGCACGGTTCATCATCAGGCCAGACGAATGCACAAGTTTATGGCGGATGATTTATGACCTGGTCCGAGTACATTTCTTTACTGTACTAGATCCACCCACCACTACTTCTGTACTCACAGTCATCATCATTATTGTTGTTATTGTAATCCCCTCTTGTGTGCGTACAACAACAATGGATCCATACAATGAAGTTTTGTCTGATGGTGGTTGCAATAATGAAGTGTATTTCAGTGCAATCGACCCTACGGCCATGTCCTTGTTTCGTGTCTCTAATCTTTTCGGACTAGACAAGTTACAAGTAATTTCAGCAGTTTTTCTGCCTGATGACTCTTCCGACAACTCTTGCGTCCTTTACAAATTAAGACAGAAGACACAGGGTAGGTAGTGGAAAGATGTTAGGTACAAATGTAATTACATTGTCGGTGATGATATCCAAATGTAACGTCACGCAGGCAAACTGAAACGTTGAAACGTACCTTGTCTCCTGTCTCAACGTACTTTTAAATCTCTAGTCAGACAGGTTATGCGACATGAGGAAATAGTTAGCATAAGTTAGAGCTAGTACTTCAGACACAGTTGAGACTGAGACTGCATGCATACAAGATTATATCAGTCCGGTCCCCTATAGATGTTTGAAATAACGGGTCTCTTATTGTGCATTTCATTTTTATTTTACCCAAATGCGAAGAAATGGTAAGGTACGCGGTACAATGTCGTACATACAATGACGTTATGTCATTTAACAAACATGAATTAAGTCCTTGCAATACCTTAAAGTGAAATAAAAATGTTGGTTATTTTCAATAATTCGGCAGGTTTTGGTTATTTATGGTTCTGAAGTTGAAGTCAGCAAATCATAAGAATAGGTCGCTGTATTTTTAAAGAAACAAAGTTACAAGGGAAAAATGATTAATTTTCAGTTTTGTCAACTCATTAAAAATGTCTCTATAAAAACGCTGTTTCAGTTCAACGCAGAAAGACACTGAAATGCACTCGAGTTTTGATTTTTTTGTTCAGATGAGTTCATAGGGAATTCCGGGAAGATATAAATTATGAAAATGCCACAGAAAATGGATGAAAACCAGGCTGTAGTCAACTCTGACTGGCTTTAAGTTGTTATTATTACCCATTAACATAAACCACGTCGTACCCGTCTGTACCTCATATTATACTGTTTGAAAATTTTGGCATGCTTGCGTATCTGCTTGTTTGTGTACCCAAAGGCGAAGAGTGAGCCGACTATTTCCTTTGATTTATAACTAATTCATTATAACCCAGTTTTAGGAACACACGCATATTTAGAAACGGCAGACAAGTATATAAAGCTGATGAAGATCTCTCCTTACGCATCCTTTTATGATGTGCATTTTTCATGAGAACTGAAAATTTTCCATCCACTTTACATAAAATATTAGTCAACCTTGCCTTTCCTTGGGGGAGAGAATAATATGAAGAGTGTTTGTTTTATAGCTTTGCTTTGTATGTTTAGGTAGGTATGTGTGTGTGTAGTACAAATGCATGCCTCGTAGATGTGCAATGTGCACTGCAGGGTACATAACGTTTAAACGTCCTTGTACGAACGAACTCTCGACGGTAATCATGATGATGATGATGATATGCATGTAGGATGTTTTGTTAAAAAAGTGAGCCGTTATGGTTGAACTCGTCAAACAATTATGCACTAGACCATCTACATAAACCATCAAGAGTAGTAGACTGCTGCACATGCAATAATATGCAACTGTAAAAAAAGAAAACTAAAAGACGTTAAGTACAACAACGTGAGGGAATTCAAAATGCTTTCCACACTGCAATAAACATTATCTGCGATGATTATTATGACAGCATATCCTGTTTATCCCATACACGCATACCACACGCACTACTTTTACCAAAAATGTCTGCCTACTTTTAGAAATTCATGATGATGATGATCCTGTGTACCTTTGGGTTAGCCCAGTGTTTATTGTTCGAGGTGACCGTGATGTGCGTATTTGTTCTGTGTATGTGTGTATGCTGGCACAAGAATTAGGTATGTTAATGATGCGCATGCCTATATTTTGCAGAGCTGACGACCACAACATCCGTATTTGAAAATGGCTTAGTATGACATGACGAGTAAATTGTGTGATGCCTGCCCAAGTTTTTCATTTCTTGTATTCATCCCACATGCCTATTCTAACCTCACTGCATGTTCCCTCTGATCGAAATAAAGAAAGAAAGTCCTGTTATGTACCTAAGGGAAAAACAAGACAAAAATCTACGAGCTGTTGGTGGAGTAGTATTTAATAGTCGTTGCCAGACGTGTGCTCTCTCTCTCTCTCTGGGGACGAGGACGACGACGATGACGAAGAGTTGTGTGTGTATTTGTTCGCTTGCGTTTATACGGTTTGGTCGGCCGGTCAACCTGAGAAAGTTGAAGGAACTGATTGTGTTGCATATACAAACCAATCTACATCTTCAATTAAATGCATGCACACCACCAAGCCAGCCTGGGTGTAGGTTATAAAAACGATACGAGCAAATATGTCATGTTATATCGCATGTAGACATAGGCAAAAACGCAGTAGTTAAGTGAGTACAAGTACAAAACATTATTTTACTGTTTTTCATGTCAGGAGAAAAAGGAGAACAAAAGGGTACGTTCATGCCCAAGAAGTGCATTGTGTTGTTCAGTTTGTTTTTGACTGCAATTCTTATCGTAGATTTACATACTTGCATGCGTAGTTAGGTACGCATGCATACAAAGCATATTATACGACGGTAGACAGAATAAACTAAACTATCAGCATTTAGAGAGGCATTTTTCCTTTCAGAGAGTGTATACGTTCGCTCATGTCGATTACTGATGTGATGTGAGGGATGTGATAGAGGAGACCAAGAAAAAGTTACAGCTACTCCTTTTTGTCTACGTCTTTGTCTGCGTTTAATTATGTTGCATACTGCCATGCTGTCCATCCTTATCTTGAGCATCAAACCACACTCACAAACAAACACACAGAGGTCGTGTAACTCCAATTTAAGTATGTTGTTTTTGTACTATTTTCGCCTACATTGCATTACTTACGTGTTGATGATCATACCATCATTTCATCGTCATCGCTGTACTGTTGTGTGCGAGGATGTTGATGAATTTTGTAGTTGCAGCGCAACTAGTGCAGTTATTATTGTTTACGATACTGGTTTCTCTTACTTTACTACGCACAATTTTATTATAACACCCTACTGCCCTGCCTGCGGCTACAAAGGAGGAGAAGTTACAGAGAGAAAAGAGAGGGCGACTGAATGGCTAATTGTAAACAGTTGTGCTGTTTACGGTGTCGCGGTGGTGTGTCTGTCCTGTACAGTGACGATGTCGGTGGTGGTGGGCACACTGGGTTGTACAACAAACGTAGCCAAGAATTTTTTATAAACAGGCCATCAGTATAGTGGTATATAAAAATTGGCAAAAAAATAACCGGTCGAACCGTATGACGAAAAGTGAGAAAACGAAATTCTCGCCGATTGAAATGACTATTGCATCTTGTCAATGTTTATAATATGGCTCAGATCTGCCAACAACGCAGCTGTCATTTGCTGCTGCGGCGGCGACTGATTGTTGTTGTGTGATTGTGTGCGAGTGTGCGCTTTCATTTGCAGAGAAAGAGAGAGAGAGAGATGTTGATTGATAAATAAGTGTATGCATAGCTTATAATTTCAACTGGCATTGTATGTCGTATGTATATTGGCTATAAATTCAAAATCAATCTGTGCTCTAGACGTTGAGATCGTCCTTTTTCAGATAAAAATGTACTTGATGAATGATGAATGTACGATGATAATGATACCATTTTGTTGCGCTTCTCTAAACTCGTTTTGCAACGAAAGGAAGAAAAAAAATTAAGGTAGTTACGCATAATTTTCAGGGAAGAAAAGAAGGTTAACCATGCATATACATAACTAACATAACATGTTGTTGATTATGAAGGAGATGCGTCACCTACTGATTGGTGTTTGTGTTGCTGTTAATTGTTGTTTGTCTGTTGTTGTTTCTGCTGCTGCTGTTGCTGCTAACCTCATACTTATACGTATACGTATCATCTTACTCGTAAACTTTACGTATATTATCCTAAGGTTTGTGTTTGATTGTCAGCGCACTCACTTTTTTGATTCAATATTATGTTGCTTACTGAGAAGGATGCGAAAGAATGATGCTCGTAATGATCTCACATATTGATGAATGCCATCTTTCTGACCGAGAGGAGAGCATGAAAAGAAGTATACCAGACTTAATCGAGACTGGGTGTTCACTCACACATACTACACAGGTGTGTGCTCTCACGTATCTTATTATTTTGCCATTTACCATACGAATTACACTTTAGAATATCCCTGTACGTAATAAATCATTGGATCACCATGAAGAGACGAGCCTCTTTACTGTATGCATTCGTAGTTTCCTTTTATTTCATTGTATGCAGATGCAAAAATGCAACTCTTTCTTCATTTTTAGCGTAATCCAAGTCTATAATTATCATAATATTGCATGTTCCCTTTGATCTTTGTCGATAATTATCTTAAACACACCGTATAGCAAAAGGAGTAGTAGATGATGCGGTAATAATGATATAGTTCACGAAAAGAATATGTTTAATTGTTCAACAACATTTTTCTCTCATGGGACTGGTAATTCATACAGCTTGGGTTTGAATACAAATAATTCTGGTGGAAAAAATGGTAACGTACTAGTAGTTCATCACGAAAAAAAAACAATAAATCATCACCATCATAGTTAGCAGCCAACAGATCACTACTATAAACAATTTTTTTTAAAAACTTCTCAGCCAGTTTTCTGCCTCCACACATAAAAGAGTAAGAAAATGATTTACTCTCTACACTACTAACCTGAGGGTGGACGTAAACAGTAAAGTGATAAATACGATAAAACATACTTACATTCTTTGAACATCCCTTTCGTCGTCTCTCTGCCTGTTCTTGCCTGTTTATCATTTCAATTTATCAAAAGCAAAACATAGAAAAGAGGAAATAACAGCAGAGAGAAGCAAAGTATTTGGTTGGTAATGGTAAATAAGTACATATGTATGTTGGCTTGTTACTCTGGCTAGACTGTGGTTACTAGACTGACATGCCCATTTACGCATGGCATGATATACATGCTCAGAGTAATGTTATGCATTCGTGTTTTCACTTAATCAATCCACTTTTTAATTGCATCAACGCATTTACAAAATAAGGCGCATTTTTACAAGAAAATCAGCAGCACTAGGTTTGCAGAGAACAAGTGCACTTGCTGAAAATGATTTTAATTACAGGAAAAGAAAGGGTGAGTTGCAGCAAGTGAACAGGAGCAAGCTCACAAAAATGTTTTGTAGATCAGCAAAATAATCGGTAGGTACGAGTAAAATGTTACAAGTTACAACGTACCTCGTAGAACAGGCCCAGGAAGAGAGCAGCCGACAAGGTAGGTAGGTATTATATGCATAAAAAGTGCAAAGTGATTACTGATCAGTATCTTTCAGAAGCTATATAGCAGTAGTACAATAAGTAAAAAAGTGCTAAAACTCACTTTTCTTTTGCTACTTCGCTTGCATATATAATTGTGTATCTCTTCACAAGAGACATTTTTGTCATTCTCTCCGAAAATCTTTACAAGTGCGCATCAAACAAAACAACTTTCAAGCCATTAAGACAAAAGCTGTTAAAAATCAACAAAGGGAATATGTACAATGTTTAGGAATGTACATAAATTACAGGCGCAACGAGTTTACTACAGAGAGAGAGAGAGAGAGAGAAAAAAAACAGGCAGCCAGATCTTGTTTGCCATTGTATATTCTGACATTAGCATTGGTTACAAGTAACTAGTATAAAAGACGCTGTAGACATTTATTCTGACTGATTTATTCTCGTCCCTTCTGTCATCATCAATGTGCTGGCTAGATTGTGCCACAGGCTTAATATGAACACAAACACCACAACGAGATAAGCACAACACTAGATAAATGCAGAAAAATAATAGAGTTGGAAAGCGGTGACAAAAATATGGCACATGTATACCTTATACTAACTCTACATATACCCATCTCCAAACAAGGATAACAATGAAAATACATTTATGTACACACACACTATACCCTTCTGGAAATTTGCCTCTGCTTAAAATTATGCATTGGTATCTGCAACATGAGAGTGCACTCGAGCATCTTCCCCTGACACTCAAAATGAGTGCCTTATATTACCATTGACTTCCACATAAAATGAACTAAACATGGGAACGGGAACATAGAACAGGATTCCAGCTTTATTATTCACTTTCTACCAGTCTTTGGAAAGAAGTAAAAAATACACTTTATATCCTTAGCTCAACTTTTTTTTATTATTTCTTGGCAATGTGCAATTTATTACCAGAGACGAACTACATAAAAAACCCCCAAGAAGTAACCCAAGAGGACCCCAGGAACGGAAGACGACAGCAGAAGAAACGTAAAAGTAGTTCTGGCGGTTGTGTTTTCCTTAATGTAGGAGCATCGATCGCCTGCTGTTGTGAAGTATATACCTTACAAGCAGACTATAGTGAGAATATGTACATGACCAATATATGATTTTTTAATACAAAACATGTACTCTATTTTTTATACGTGTTGAAGAGATGGTGAGAGGAAAACCGAGGAAGACGTCCACAAAAAAAGTCAATAGACATGGAGTTTTTATGATGCCATTTTTACTGCAGGGAATATTGTGCATTTCCCTCGTACTCTATTATCTTTATTTCTTGATAATGCCTGCAAAGTCTGTTGTATATAGTCAGCAGAGCAGAAAGACAAAGCTGAGAAAGTTGTCTGCTGGAGAAAGACAAAAAACTACACTCTTGCTTTTGTCGCTGGATACTTGATCGATGGGAGTGCAGTGTAATATAGCTTTATCTTTGGTTAGAGCGGGATTCGGGTTCTTGATGATGCAATCACTGTCTGAACAAATAAAAGAGAGTGATTTTGTTTAATTGGACATTTTTCTGAGACAACTTGGGAGTTGCTCAAGTATGCATTTCACAGCGATACCTTTTTCACTCATTTGATAATATACTCTTCTGTTGTTATAATCTCTTCCTTACATTTACGTATATTATATGACAGCCTATCCTCGACTTCTCAAAATGTTGTACGTTTAGCCAGGAAGGATGTTTTGTGTTCCTTTACTTTCAACTTCATTCTAAATTTACCAAACGTCGCGTCAATTTCAATTATGAACTCTGACGTTGGCGCCATTAAAGTTTCAAAACTTCCTGAATAGCAGTGCGTCTAGTTTTTGTGGAATTGGTAATGAATTATAGATTACAGTAATAACTTTTTCGTGTCATACAGAGAGGTATGCTTTTATATCATGTTTCAACCAATGCTTTCACTGTACTTTAGTAAAGTAAAATTTGAATTCCAGAGTAATAGACCAGGATGTGAAAGTATTATTATTACCTCGTAAGCCAAAACAAGGCCAAACTTTTCATACTTTCCAAGCTTTCAAACTGTATTGCTACTTCCTGGTACATGAAAGTCTAGCATTATTTATGAAGTTATTAAAAAATCATAACATTTTCGGGTCACACTCAGAAGATCATACCTGTTCTGTTTATACTGCTACAGCAATTTCTTGGAAAAAGGAAAAAACATTCCATCCAAAATTTGCAGCGATCAGATGGACATGGCGTGACCAGTTTTGGATGCAAGCTGAAAAAAAACTCAACGTAAAGATCTCTGTCGCCTGTATGGAGAGAAATCTTTACGAACAGCTTTTGCACACATGTCTCTTACAATCTCTGGGTGTTGTGAGCACACAGAGAAAATCAAACTGCATATAATAGCAAAAAGGAAGAAAAGCAGCATCTGAAGTAGGTATGTATTTCAAAAGCAGCAAAGCAATACAACAGACGGTTTGCTCATGTTTCGAGTACCTAAGAGATTGGTTCAGCCCCGTCCGACATACTTTCTGTGTGGAAACAAGTTACGAAGGCCGTCCGTCGTTCGGTCAGACCACCATTACTACACCCAACCAACCACCATAACAGTTTTTGTATGCCTATAATATTATGGTAATGGTGTATCTCTGCCTTAGATCTTCTGCTGCTGCCTCCCCAGTCTCTCGCTTTTCTGCTACTCGCTTCACTACATGTAGCCCAGAGAAGAGAGTGCGAACTTCGCTTCATTTTTTGCGTTCATGCGATGTTGTAATAAGAGTGCACTTTTGCTGTCATCCATATACTACACATGCATAGATATCTACACGCCACAATATATCAGCATTATACCAGCAGGCTCAGGCAACAGCGTTAGTAAGAGAATCAGAGCCGATCGAGATACCGAGAATAATAGGAGATCCTCGTTCTCACGTTGATGTCGATGAAAACGAAGAGAACCACGACGACGACGACGATATGATAATTGCTTCTCTTACCGCCGCTGCCGCCGTCGCTGGTAAATGCCGTGCCATGCCGGCTGTAACTTTCATCTTAAAGCGTATACAATATCATCTTGCTTCTTTTTGCACGCCAACTCTATTGGAATGATCATGGTAATGAGGCCCCTTTTGTGTGTAAAAAGATAGGTAGAATGGGGAAAAAATTGATGATTTAGTACTTGATGCTGTGATACGCATACCTATTTCATGTACCAAAATGCACATGGCATTCTGACATACGTACAATGTATACGGAAAGTGATGGAAATAATAAGGATCTAGTCGACGCGGTATGTACGCTGTTGGTCTCTGTAGTAGTATTTAGGGTAATGTATATATTTACACGAATGAAGACAAGTTGCAAAGTATATATGGCAAAACATCATTCTTCAACTTTTTCCTGTGTGTAATGACGAGCATGACGACGGCGGCGACGAGAGAGAAGGCTGGCTTGTATGGTCACGCAGACTCAGTATAAATGTGCAAAATTTGGCGAGGGTTTGCACGGAAAGGGTTTGCAAATAACATGGCATGCTACTCCTCTCTGTATTGTTTAACACGGAACGAAAAAAACTCTCATATCACGACACGGCGGCAAAAGTGGTATACACATGTAAGGGTATTAAATGTTGACTTCAGAATGGTTTTACTGCCTGTAGAGCATTGCTTTGAAAACGGGCAAGTTCAATATGGATCATGATGCAACTACATCATGATGAGTATATAGACACTACACAAAATAAACCAGGGTTTTCTTTCTCCTGCATTGTCGCAGAACAGGCAAATTGTATCGTGTAGATACGTATTACGCTTATTATTATATTTTTTACATACTTCGTTCGTAGGGTCGTTGTCGTGTTATTAATATAAACTTGCGTCTTGTGCTGCTCGTAGTGTTAGACTTATTACGTATTGGAAATGGTCGCTTCGTTTATGTTCTTCACATTAAAAAAAAATGGTTGAGAAGGTTGATGGAATCAAATCTCTGCCATGTAGTAGGTGTATGAAGAGATAAAAGTGACTTTGGTAAAAATAAGTGTTTACGGGACGAAGATGAGCCGGTAAACAGCCTGCAGCATGAAGGAAAAAAATGTATTTCATGCACCAAATCAGTTTTCGTGTTCCGCACTTTTAGAGTACAATGTATTGTGTGTGTATTCTCTCATGATCATCGTGTAAACATTTACATTGTCTTTTCTATTAGCTTACTTACAACTGCAACTATTACATTGTGCAAGCATCACATTACATAAAAACTTAATGTAAAGATAAATGTAGAGATTTCTGCGCTAACTTTTCCATATAAATATTTTTTTTAACTAGTAAAAATGTAAAGGTCACAAATATCAAACACTTTGGTTTCCCTTTCTTGACACTTACAGTATCACGAAAAAGTTCATCGGGTAAATAAGTGGCCATCATCATAGGAGAGAAAATGAAAAAAAATCCAGCCTGATTTTTTTCGCAACCTCGCAAGTCATCGTCTAGTAGCTACGCTAATCACGCTACGTAAAAAGCAGATGAAAAGAAAAGTCACCTTCTTCTAATGCTTGCATGCATGCATGAATAAACACTGAGAAAATGCATGATAGATATTTTATATAAAGCCGTGCCCACAAACAAACAAAAGGCCGAATAAAAATGGAATGGGAGAAGAATGAAGGAAAATGAGATGACGCTGCTCACTCATGGCACAAACATGAACGTGCTTAGGAGCTCACAGTGGTGATCTTCCTTCCATTTTCAATATGTATTATTGTCATAATGGTGATTCTGTGATTATGATATAACGAATCACGTTGAGAAAAACACGAACAATGTTAAATTTGGAAACAACAAAGCAAAATATATAAAGGCTTCATACATAATATTGTGTTTTATATAGCAATGAAATGCATTAAATATGAATACTAGATACTGGTATTGAATGGACTATAAAGAGTGGCAGATGATAATGGTAATTATAATTATAGCCCGTGCTTCTAAATTCCCTGAATGCAGATAAGACATGCAACACACACTTTACATATAATTCCCTCTCTCTCCCTGAAAATCCTGTCTTGCCTCCAGCAGGTAAACGCATTTTTTCGCGCTGTTTGTACGAGTTTTTTTTTTCTCGTGTAAAATAAAAATGGTTCGTAATCCTGGCAGAGAAAGGCAAAAAACAAACCAGTCTCAAAATCCTTACCAAGTGTATTTAAGGATCGGAAAATATAACTTGTAACCGCATGAAACTATTATTTTCTACAGCAGAAATCCACAATCACATTTTGAGCAGCAGCAGCAGCAGTAGCAGTGGCAGCACTGTTGGTAAATTAGCATGCTACGTACGTATATGCATTTAACTTAACGTAAAATCTCGGCAATTCTCTCCTCGAACAATTTTGCTTTGTCTCTTAACATCTTAGCCTGCCTCTCGTCTCTCCAACATTGTAACAATCCTGACAGTACACACTAACAATTTATTTATTCCTGCCATGTATCATCATGTCTACACACACGTTTATTACCTCAGTGGACTTTCTTGTCTTATCGTTTCGATTTCGTAGTACAATGTATGTATATTTTTTCGCCATTCTTTTTAAAATAACAACTTATTTTTACGTGTTGTTATTTAAAATATACCGTCGTCGGACGAATCAATCCGTATCAGAGAGGAAACGTATTATGCACAGATGAGAGAACATAAAAGCTTAAATGTACGTGAAAAAAACAACTGGTTTGAAGATGTTGATGATATTGTTGCATATTATGATGAAGGCTAGGCTGATGTTGCTCCTCTGCTACATAGTCCGGTTGCTTCTTCAGGATTTCGTTTGCGCCTTTGATAGTGTGTATTTTTATCGGATTTATAAGTATAAGTAAAAATAGAATTGAAATAACGCGAGGAAAAAAAGAACGAGTGTGTCGAGTGAGCGAGATGGAACATGATAAAGGAAAATGAAAATCGTACACTGACATTACTATGTTCTTAGTGACTGCTACACTGAGCAAAGCACCTGATAAAAAACTGCAATGTTGTATATACAATTTTTTTTATTCTATCACTGCAGTGCATAGATTTACCACGTACCTAGTTATGTATATTAAGTGAGTTTTTCAGAACTATAGGGCTGCTCTCTGCACTATTCTGGTAGGGATGATATTATTACCTATTCCTTTTGAGCACAGGGGGAGTGATGATTTTTAATGATTTCAATGAGCTGTGCTTGAACTTATTTCTTTATATCATGAATATTAATATCGTAATATCGAAACAAATAATGTATTCAAATACTATTCAAACAAGAACAAATGGAAACTTTCAAAAAACGTAGCTGAAAGGCTGGGATAGGAATCGTCAAGGACAGAACAACACCAAAATACTAGCTTCGTCCTTGTTGATCATGTGTGGTTGATAAATTTTGA
>JAHZNB010006982.1:0-15061 GCA_027744295.1 Callyntrura guangdongensis | reverse complement strand
TCACACTTTTGTGGACGTATATAATGTGACTTACAAAGAGGCTACATACTAAATTAATCAAAAATACCTGATAGGTTCTTTAGATACAGTGTTTATCTCACTAACCTTTGACCCCATAGACCCAATCTCTTTTACACATATAGAAGGGGCTATATAGTACCTGCATTCAAAATTTGAACCAGATCGAATCTTTGGTACTGAAATATAGTGTCCGAAAGTTTTTAAATGGGCATGCACTTATGTCTTAACGGTTTTTATTTAAACATTTACCTCAAAAGTCCGGGCATTACAACTATATAGATTGCATGAGCTATCGATTGGCGAAAAAAGATTTTCAAAATTTCTTTCCGTTCACGATATATCGCACAGACGGACAACGCGACCGTAATAAATGACCGCTTTCGCTACTTAAAACACATTTTTTCAGCTGCCTTTTAAAAAACAAGTGGTCCCACTTCTCGAATTTTACTGAATATTAATAAATACTACATGGAAAAGTTAAAGATACACCGAGTGAAGTAACTGATTGTTGTTGTCACTTACCATGAATACTAAATGGGTGGTGGAAAAAAATTATATTTGTACACGCAGCTAGTTTTGTAATAGTGTTTGTTTTAGACCATTTCTTATTAGTAAGCTCTGTTATGCTGCGTTGAAGTTGAACTATCAACTAATATTGTCATGTCATATTGTCAACAGATACCCTTTGTTTTGACTTCGGAAGAAACCTACCGTAACCATCATCACGCTTGAACTCGCAATAGAAGCACCATATTCTTCACCGTTCCCTTACATGAGTGAGTCGTAAGGGTAGTGTAATGTAATCCAAATGGAGTACGCGCGTACAACTACATGCAGCTACAGCGTAAAGGAATAAAATTGGCATTGCAATTGCAAACCATGTTGTGCATGTAATTCAGTAGAAGAACGTTGAAGACGCAGATGTCTCGCGTGGAACTTGAGTTTCATATGAGGATGCCACTGCACACTGCACTGAAGATTTGAAGATAAACAGTTCTGGGTTTTTAATTACGTTTGGTGTAGAGGTTACAAACAAAACTAACTGTAATAAATTTCATAGAGAAAACTATAACTGTAGCAAGTGACACGTGTCAAGTTTATGGATTGCGAGACAAAAAATAACTAGAGGAAAACTATACATGTGACATGCAACTCAAGGTGAATTATAATTTGTCATCGCAAAATCTTAGAGATGAAGAATGAACAATGATGCAAACCAGAAACGAACGGTTCCAAACAAAGTCATTTGGTCAGAATGAGATCGCTCGTTTTTAGGTTAAAACAGATAAGTGTGTTTCATTTAGATTTCCTTGGTGTCTCTTCTCTTGCTGCTTGCTAGCAGAATAAGCCATGTAAGAAATGTATGGTGTGTAAAAATTATAATAATAAGCACGAAGCTGACTAACTGCAGAAAACAACCCATATTGAAGTTAAAGGGGATTAGGTCAGTCTGTCAGAAGTAGTTGGTGTATTTATGTGCGTATTTACGTGTTGTAGTATACTCACATTTAATCTTATCATAAGTCATGGATGCCATTTTTGTTGTGTCGTAAAGCTGATTTGTTTGTTCTCTAATAAACAACGTTTCTGCCAATTTTCCCAAGTCACTCCCCAGTTTTGAATACCAGTGTTTTTTATTATATTTTCACTTAGACCATTTCTTCAGTGTGCGTTTCGCGTTCAGTTGTGTGATATATGATACGTTATCAGCAGTCCAGTGTATTATAGCTTCCTACCTGCCTGTGTCAACATTTTGTCCCCTTTTCTCTTTGTTGGAGTCGGCGTGTAGTGCTTCTATTTGTGTGATCCTCCGTGGGTTAAAAAAAATCGAATTATCTAAAGTAATAATTCTTTACCAATGAAGCCCCTCATATTCCAAAAGATGGAGTACTTCCGGTTTGGATTGCCATTGGGCATAGCACTTATCCTAATTGCAATAGTAGAAACGGTAGGCGATTTTCCGAGCTTTGAAAATATATCTGTATTGACCAATTCTAGCAAATCGAGTAACTTTTGTATTTTTATGTTTACTGTTTGATTTCTTAGACAATCAGTGCATACGAAGTATACATGGATGTCATCAGTGTATTCGTAATGCATTGGAATACTCCATTATGGGAGATTTTAAGTATGAAAAATTTTACATTTTTAAAACTCGAAAAGTATTTTTTACATTAAAGGCTATTAATTTATTTTTAACTTGATACATGATATAGATACATGGACTGTGATGCTGCTAAATGCGATTCTCTTTCTTCAAGTTCTCGCTGATATTGGATGCTTATGGGTTGGAACAATTATTTTGGTAAGACAAATAACCACTATATAATAACAGTAATAGCCACTTAAAATCGTTGAAACTTTTAACCGAATTTTTACTGTTACCTAAAATCATAGGGAAATTGGGCTGCCCTTCTCTCCTGGATGATTATGACATGTGTAAGTGTTGTCACATTGTGCATCGTATGGGGTCATCACGTGATTGCACTCAGTGCCGACACTGATAACTTTGCAAGTGCCATATGGAGTGCCTTTTACACAGTAACCATTTACACACTGTTTTACGCCGACCTTATCTTCATTGCAAGCCAGTGTCTTCCTCACTTGCGAGACCAGTTGCTTGAGGAGATTCAGCCCATTGGAAAGGGATTTGGTTGTGTGTGGCGCTATTTTGCTAGAAATGCGGCAGCTGGAGCACAGCTTTTACTCACTGCAGAAGTCGTAAGATATTACTCTATCGAAAATCATAATTGATACGTAATTGATTGACGTATGTGCCTGTCGCTTGTAACTGTAAGCAGATGCATTAGTTTGCTATTTTGTACTTGTTTACTTGTAAAGATCTAATTGGTAATTAATTACGTTTACAGATTTTGAATGTTTACTTCTTTTTGAGTCGGAAGCTTCCGCCGGTCCTATTTAGTCGCTTTTACTCAGGGCACGAGAGTAAGTCTCCTCTATCGTTTAATTCGTTACAAAAGTTAATAGTAAAATTCAAGCGTGTTATGAAAAGGTAAAAAATACAAAAATATCATTGTTTCAGATGACGATTCCCTTGCTATTATTTTCGAAGAATACGTTATTAGATTACTGCGCCTAGTCATTGCAATTGTTGGAATTGTTTTCATCAACATGGTATGATATTTTACATACAATCAATTTAGTCGCCTTACAATAGTTGGTGTTTAATAGCTACAAATTGTTTTTTCTCTTATAGGACAAACAAAAGTGGATGAAGTACTGGTGCATTGCTTACGCAGTTCCCCTTGTTTCCAGTTTCATCATTTTCTTTTACATGTCATTTGAATGGATTGCGGAGCACGAAATTTTGACCTATGGCTTCTTTATCTTTTTTGCTGTGAACATTTCGTTTAGATTCATCGTATTCCTGGTCTGTCTCACGTACTCGAACCCTCATGACTCACTCCCATTCTCATTTGTTGCTGAGTACAATTGACGCTTCGTTTTACAGTTTTACTTAATATTCGTGACTGTTGTATTTCCCTTGCTTGTTGTCATTTTTATAATTAGATGCAAATTCAAAGGTGCAAAAATGTAAACGTATGTTTTATCAATATTGGTTAAAAAATAACAATTGAACCATGATCCCAATATAAATTGGTATGTGTGATTCATGTGTTATTTTTTTTACGAAATATTGGGGTTTGGTTTATAATGTCTTAGAACGTACTTATCTTTTTAAGGGTTATGGCGATCGCCTATCGTTTGATCTGAAAGTTGGAGTATTAAGAAACTACTGCATTCTATGTATGTACTTACCATTAAAATTGATTTCTTCATTTTCAAAGGCAATTTAATTTAGGGTCCTAATGTTATAATAACCCATTGTTTGTTTGTAACTTTGAACCCCAACTCCAAATGTATTATTGAATCGGAAATGACGCATTGCAATATCGCATAGTTGTTACGAATACGAATACGAGACCGTAATACTCAAACTTTTTACTTAAGCGAAGGGTGATAGGTGGTAAATACGGCGAAGTGAAATAAATTTTTAAAATAGTTTTTGCTTTGACTTTCTTCTAGAGTTATCATGATCATGCAGTGCTATGCTTATGTTAACCTGAAAAATGTATAATGTTAGCTGTGCAAGTGAGTGACGTTCGTTGCACTTGATGATTTTTTAGAAATGCTTTTAAAAGATAATTGAGAGAAGTGACAAAATATCCTTTAGTTTAAATAGCAAATAAAATACTATTAATTTTCCGTATTGATGTCTAGGTGTAAGACGTTTTGTTCAATATAATTTTTATAAGATAAACATGGCACATAAACATTTGATGGCACAACTCTGAGAGTTTAGGGCTGTTTTCGGTTTCATACTGTGTGACAAAAAATGTACTATTTTTTGTAGTAGCATTTACAATTAATGAAAACTGTAGCAGCCGTAGATGTCAATAAAATATACAAAAATTGAGGTATTCTGCTGAAGTGCATATGTATGCGTAAACACTGACATAATATTATATAATTAATAATTGGTGCCATTGATATGATTGTAATAGATTGATTATATGGTAGACTAGTGATGATAGTACATTATGACATGTATGTAACTATTTCAATAAATATTTAAAACTTTAAGACAAGTGCATCTTTTGACCTTAACTTCCGGCCTCTATTAGTTTTACTTGCAGACGCTTTGCCTCTACCTGCCCACTACAGCCAAGACGTACATAGTATGAAACATTTAATAGTTTATAGAAGTTGTGTGTATTCTTTTAAACCAATCAACCATGATTTTATAAAAAAAATACTGTTTCTCAAACTAATAAAAGCATTGATACTCCAAGAAAAAAATATGGACAACTTTAAATCGTAATAATAATATTCTTAATAATTTCATTTATTTTAAACTCCATACATAAAACTAAAAAACAAGTCGTCAGTTAATTTACAACACCATCTAAGATACGAAATAATAAGCAAAGCACACACAGGTGCTCCCAGAGTAAGTCTTCTCATCTTGTACAAATCACTGGACAAGATAGCCGTCTCGTTTACATTTAATTTTTACTACAGAAAAAATAAGTTGCTTGATAAAAGTTATCAACATTACAAAAACGAAAATATTTAATATTGGCAAACTGAAAGTACATAATGAATAGCATATTCATTTACATTATGCCAACGCAATCAATCAATCATAAAATGAATTATCCAACAGTCGACCATACAGATTACAAATTTGGTCCAGGAAGCAACTTTTACACACCTTATAAAATTAGAAAGGAATCTGAATCAAAGGAACACAAAAAGAGATTTTTTATAAGTTACAAACTTAATAGATTTGTATAAATATACGACTTCAATACGGTTTCTGAAACGGCATTCGACCTCCTACATTCCCACCTGGACCAGCACCTCCAGCCCCACTACTACCAGGACCAGCTGGTCCACCTCTGTGATGAGGTCGAGATCTTCGTGCACTTTGATTCTGGCCTCTAGGGGTCATCATCATCATCATCGGCCTATAGCCCCGTAACATCATGGGTGCCATCAAATGCCCTTGATCTGGTAAAATCATATGTCTTACCGCCATAGCCCCTCCTCTGCCACCCATAATGCCTCCCCTTGCTGGCCTTGAAGGAGGATTTGAAGACGACGATGAACTGGAAGGTTGATCCCACACTATAGGTGTTGGACGCGTTCGTCCCCCTGGCTGCTGAGGCTGCTGTTGGGGTTGAGGGGCAGGGTCCTTCTGCTCCAGTGGTGGATTGGAGGATGGTGTTGGACTAGCAGCCCGAGACGAGGTGGAAGTTGATGGATGCTGAATTGTGGAAGAGGTACCGGCAACAGGGACTTTATCTTCGTCACTGGAAGTAACACTGGATACTTCAGAATGTGTACTTGTTCGTGGTTGAGAACTCATTGCAGCTAATCGTGCCGCTTCCAAGTTACTTTTTGATGTGCCTTCCATTGGAGGGTGAAAAGACATTGCTGAGGATTCAATAGCAGATGTGACAGTTATAGCTGGGACATCACTGCCTGATACAGACGCTATTGAACTACTCGTAGGAAGAACATCTATGACGCCTGCTGCAGGAATAGCTTCCTCTTGAGCTGCGTCTTCGTCAGCTTGCATTTCTGCAGATAGCTCCACCCCTTCAACTACATATAAACGCATGCAAAATGTTTCTTTAGCAATCAGATTGTGATTACAAATATGATACTCATGATTTTACAGTACTAACCAGGTGGAGACACTTGGAGAGGTGTGCTAGGTACACTACGTCCTGTATTTCCACTACTACCATCGTCATATCCTAAAAAATCTACAATACGAGTATCGTCTAACCCTAGGAAAACAATTTTATGATAGTTACTATTATACCACGAAATTGGAAGATAAAAATAAATCAATTGTTTTAACTAACCTCCATTGCCCGAACTAGAAGCACTGGTCCCTGCTTGTGGACCACTACCCACAGGTGTATCGACCGTGGAAACAGACATACCAGAAAATGTGAATCGTCCCCCTGGTTGGATCTGAGGAGAACTAACTGCTTCGGCAAAACCATCACTCCGACGAGGTACATACAGAGTTGGAGTGCCGGGTACAATGCTATCATCTGTGTCATCTACATACTATGGTAAAATACAACAATAAATATAATTATGAATTTTTAGGTCATTTTATAATTATTTTTACTTCCATCAAAATTACCTGTCCGGATGAAAACGACGGAGTCAGTATTTGTTGCTGACGACCAATTAGTGGTAGTATACCACTTCTGCTAGTCTGATTCCCCCGATGAGGTGAACCCATACTCTGAGGTCGGTTTGCAATGTGTAAGTCCCTCGGTGGACGAATAGGACTGCCAACAACAGTTGGAACTGGCACTATAACAGTTGGTTCAGGTACCATTTCTATCAATGTCAAACAGTCAGTAGACTATAATGTTCTCATACTGTTTTCAGACTGTTTTGATATATGTAAACATTTTCAACAATTAATAATTAATAATGATGAGGATTACCTCTCTCTTCGTCACCTTCATCATCAATACTCTGCTCCGCCTCACGCAATTCGTGTTGCTGGTTTCCTGGATCTTGAGTACTGAAGTCTGAAAGGTGCAAGTATTAGGTATTATATAACTAACTACCCCCGAACTATCCAAATATCCAAATAATGAGGAGCTTACCAACTGGGTTCAAATTGGAATCGTTGGAATCAAGAATATCCTGGCTATCATCATGACTATCTCGAACTTCCCTTATATCATCTTCATCATGCTCCAAACTCTCAGCCTCCCGTCCTTCTTGTTCTTCTACATCTTCATAATCCACTTCCATTTTTTTTCCTTCTGGCCCATCGTCGTCATCATCATCACCGTGATCATCGTCATCATTGTCGTCGTCTACGTCCTGAATTAAAAAACCGCGTTTATAAACAGGTGATTATTAGATTTTAATACCATTAGCACTCCTGTACAGCAGCTAGTCCTGTTATATAATATGCGATCGCCTTCATCTACAAGAGTAAATACACAATAGACATATTGTAAATACACATGGCTAGTTATTTCACATTATATTATCGACATTAGACATTAGAATAGACAACAGACATTACCCCTCGGCTAGTTGTGGCTTTAGAAGTCACTTCTTGATCGTCATCATCTGATTCAATAACAATCACATCAGAGTCGGAGTCATCATGATCATCATTTGCACCGCGACGAGTAATCCGAGTGGCTGACTCCTTTGTTGTAGTATCTGAACGTTGTACTTGCGCCTCGTCATTAGCAGAGGCTCCCTGATCAGCTTCATGTTCATCCTCTTCTTCCTCTTCCTCTTCTAACATCTGGTCATTGCTACTTTCCTGTTGTCCTAGAGCTTCTGCTTCTCGGTCAATAGATCCCATAACCCGGGTTCTCTTTGTATCGGGTTCATTTAACAAATCTTCCTCCTCATCATGGTGACTATGGTGTGGATCCTAAAAGTTTTCAATCCGGTCAACAAATTACTTCAAAATGAAATAGAACTCGAATCAAAAGTAGCCAAAATTAGTAAAAGCTTACGTCGTTTCCACGAAGTCGTTTATTGCTGGATTGTGTTGGTCGTAAACTTGAGCTGGAAGGACTTGGCTCTTCGGTATTACTACCACCTTGTTTTTTACTGGTTCCTGGTTGTGGTTGGTGCTGCATATTGCTGCTACTGGATTGCTGCACTGCCTCATGCTGTTTTGATCGCAGAGGAGCCACTGACAAAATGTTTTGATGGGTGGAGCCCTCAGAGGAAGAAACCTGCTCAGACGAGTCTCCCATTTCCGATTCCTCAAGTATTTGAGCTGCACTCGATGATGGATCTTGATGAACTATTTGAGTGTCATTGTTACTGTTACTCCCAACAACAGATGGTACAGCGCTACTGTTACCTTGTTGTGACTGTTGAAGTCCACCACTAATACCAGAAGCCGCCACTCCAGTACTACTTTGCTGTGGAGTAGTTCCTCCGCTACTACTACCAGTACCCGCAACTCCTCCTCCAGTTCCAGCACTTCCAACGGCTACAGGAGAAACAGTTACTGTGGGTTGAACTGCCGCGGCTTGACGGACTGCGCTGGAAATTGGTATACTGCTACTGGTGCTTCCAGAATTCACACTCAATTGGTGAATTTGCTGTTGTGGACTTGACTCTGGCGCCGAGGCGGAGGACTGATCAGGAGTTGACGTACTTACTTGAGCTTGACTTACGGGTGCTACAACGGCGGCACTAACACCAGATTGAGCGTTGCTAGAAGAGGCTTGTTGATTTTGTGTGGGCATAGCACTCACACTTACAGTTGCTTTCCGGGTCATCGATATTGGTCGGATACTCGCTGTCAGCGGTGGCCGAGCAACAGCCATTTGTTTAGGGGCTGGTCCAGGGATTGGACGAATATTAGCTTTGGCCTTTTCCACGGGTAGTACCTTTTCAGGACTTACTACTTTAGCTGTTTGGCTTTGCATTTTATATCGATTTTCAATAGCCACCAGCCGCTGTTTCAGCATGTCCAATTCCTTCTTTTGATCCTCGTTTTGCTGTTGAAGTACCAAGTTGATTTCCGAAGCGTTGCCAGTCGAGGCTGTTTTCAAGTCCTTGTTTTCTTTCTCAAGTCGACCCAGTCGTCCTTCGTACTGAGATTTCAGGGCTGTATTTAACAAAGTAGCCAATTAATTTATCAATAATTCAAGTGTACAAAATAATAAATACTCGGAAAATAATCAAGTACCTGCAAAACGACTCGAACTCTCTTCAACACTAACTTCTAACGCAGTCAACTTTGTTCGGTATTCAGCCAACTGTACGTCAGCTTCTGTCTTTTGCTGCGTCGTTGTCGCTAACTTTTCTCGAAGCGATTTCAAATGAGTTTTGAGCCGTTCTTCCGCACCATTTCGTTCAGCTATCATTACCTCCGCTTCCCTCCTCAACTGTTCGATTTCATCTTGTAGTTGCTTCACCATTATCTGAGCCTGACATAACTCCTCCTTTTGAGCCTCCGTAAGAGCACCAATCGAACCGTCACTACTAATCCCAACTTCCATTGAAGCCTCTTGTTGGCCAGTAACCCTTTCTCCACTTGCTACTCCACCCCCAACGGCATCATGCTCCTTTTGTAAATCTTCATATTGCTTCTTGTATTTCCTTGCGATGCTTTTAACTGCCTTTACAGTGTTCCTTTGTTCCTCGAGCATTTTGTTTACATTTTCCAATTCTTTATTCAACCTGTCTACTGCATCATCGTTTCCTACCTGTGCATTCTTTAAACTGGAAATCTCTAGACGGGCACTTTGTAGCTCTGCTTGAAACTTGGTTTTTTCCTCTGTTAGTTTTTTGTTTTCAGCAACTCCCGTCTGCTTCTCATTTTGCAAAGCCAAATTACTAGTTTGTAAGGCATTCATTTGTCCTTGTGTCATTTTTACCTGTTGAACCTGCCTTGTGATCTCGACTTGTTGCTTTTTGTTAATCTCCTGAATGGATTGTACTTGCTTCAGTAAGTTATCATTTTCCCCCTGGAGTCGCTTCATTTCGTCCACACTAACTTTGCTACTCTTTTCCAGTAACGTAGATGCTCTTGTTCGCCATCTCCCAACGTCTTGCTTTAGCGCCGTGTTCTCATTGAGGAGGGACTCGCATCGAGTCTCTAGCTCAGATGCCTTTTCTCGTAGCGGTCCGATTTCAACCTCTACTGCAGCATTCCGCCCTCTTAGCTCACTTAACTCCTTTACGGTCACATCTTTTTCCTCGCGAAGCATTCTGTTACTGTCCGTCAAAGCACTTAGAGTCTCAACTTTTCTCAATAGGTCAGCCTGCTTAGCTGAAGTTATAATGCTCACGTGAGATCTGTCCTGCAGTTCTATTAGCTCCTTTTTCAGGTCCTCTATTAGTTTCTCTAAATGTTTAATTTGACTTTCATATCGAGAGCACGTCGTTTCAGCCATTTCAGTCTTTGTTTTGGCAATTTCCTTTTCCCGACGAAGATACCTTATCAACTGAAGCCACTGTTCGGAAGTCTTTTGATTATCAGCGGCTTCCGTACTACTAGCAACAGATTGATCTTGATTGTCTGAAGAAGATCTGTTTGCCGAATTTTCCATTCTTGTTGTCATATTTATGATCTGATCTTGTAGCGACGCATTCAAAGTTTCTAATTCTTGCTTGCTCTCCTGCAATCTTGCTAACTCGCTCCTCAACCCAGTTTCCTTGCTCATCCAATCG
Organism: Callyntrura guangdongensis; assembly: GCA_027744295.1. Lineage (NCBI taxonomy): Eukaryota > Metazoa > Arthropoda > Collembola > Entomobryomorpha > Paronellidae > Callyntrura > Callyntrura guangdongensis. The sequence continues at coordinate 4,315 of JAHZNB010006982.1, read as the reverse complement.
CTTACTGCCTGGTTCAATTGATTATCTGAATTGCGGCGGGACTGTTCTTCTGTTGAAAGTCGTACACGTAGCGAGTCCAGCTCATTTTTCAAGTCATTCATTGTGTCAGTATCGGCACCGTGCGCAACTAATCCTTTCTCATACTTCTCTTGGATATCCTTATACACTAGAGTTTGCTTTTCTAGATCCGACTTGACGCGTACATTTTCCTCGTACGCCGACTGAAGTTTCGTATTTGCTGCCTGTAAATCCCTCCTCATTCTATTGATTTCTTCTTCTAAAGCCACTGTTTTATTTTCTAGCTCTCTGGTAAGTGCACTCTTTTCATCTTTCAAGGTTGCTGCTTCTCTTTCAGAGCTGGTTAGTTTTCCCTGAATTTCTCTAATTACTTCATCTTTTCCTTCCAGTCTCTGTTGCAATTCCTCAGTCAACTGCTTAGAGGTGTCTGTAATCACCGATACTTGACCTTCGATGGAGGCGCACAGCGTTCTGTACTCTTCAGCGCCCTGTCGAGATACAGCCAGGTGCTGAGTTAAAGTTTCGTTTTCAATTTTGGCGTCACGAAGTTGTGTTTGGAGTTCTTTGATTTGTCGTTCCAATGCGGGAATTGTAACTGGTTGGTCATCTGTGGCATTAACTGTTTCAAGCGTGGTATTAGACAAGACTTTAACTTGCGATTGCAGATCATTAATTTCTCCAGTAAGACGAGCAATGGTGGCTTTAGAGGTTTCCAGTTCCTCCTTTGTCGTCTGAAGAGAGTCTTGGTCGTTGCGCAGTTTCTGAATGAGTTCTTTGTTTGCAGATTCCCACGAGAAAACAGCTTCTTTGAAACGTTCAGTTTCCGTTGAAATTTTTCGACGGAGCACAGCATTTTCCTTTTGCAAATTCTCAATTTCTGACTCCATCTTCTGTTTTATTGCGGAGTTGGATATGTCTAGTCCGTTTTTAATTTCTTGCAGATTGAGACGTAACATTTGCTGAGTGCTTTGATCTCGTTTGAGAATGTCCCTTTCTGCTTGAAGTCGGGCGTTAGTGTCTCTCAAAGCATTCCTTTCTTGTGTCATGCTGTTCAAAGCCACTTCCGTACGAGCCAATTTTTGTTGTCCCGTTGAAAGTTCTGACTTCAAAAGCTCCAGGTTTTGCTCCAGCTTTAAAGTAGTAGCACCGTATTTCTTGTTTCGTTCCTCCAACACTAGGATGTTTTTCTTATAAGTTTCTAAATTAGCGTTGTAGATTTTTGTACGCTCGTTATTGTACTCCACCTGTGAAGCTAATTTAGCGTTTTCAGTGCGCATTTTCATTACATCGTCCCGTAGTTTCTCAGTCTGCTCCACAGCAAGTTTCTCATGCTCAGCGCGCTCCTTCCTGTAAGTATCATACTCTTCTTGTAATGTCTTGTGATTAGATTGCAAGTTTTCATATTGTTTCTGGATTTCGGTTAGCTGAAAATCAAAAAGCATTAACATATTTAACCCAATCGTTACTTAAACTGACTTGGTTTCAGTGAAAGCGATTTATTAACTCTACCTGACGAGTAATACCAGGATCAGCGACTTTTACTGGTGACTTCTGTTGCTTCAACAACTCGGCTAAAGCGTCTCGTTGCTGAACTACGCTTTCAAGCAACTTATCCTGCGTCATTCGTTTCTCACGAAGAACCTCTAACTCCCGCATGGCTTCTTGGAAAGAATCCTATAATGATCGCACAGGATTAGTATATTCTCAATTCAATTTATATCACTCACATTTACAAAATATTGACAAAAACAAATGTACCTTTATTAGTTGCAACTGATTTTCGTGTGCCTCTCGAGTAGCCTTTTCTTGACTTTCCGTCAATTCTCGAACAACTGCCAACAATCGTTGATTTTGCATTTGAAGTTCTTCAATATTTCTAAATGTCACCAAACGGTCTGAAACAACCTGCTACAACGTCATGTAAAATGAACATTAGTAATTTCAGCATCAGATAAACTCAAGTTACACAATTACAAATTAAATCTGCAGTTAAATTTAGTTGCAATACCTGAGCAGACGATTCGATATCTGGTACTTCGGCATCAGAAGCATTGCCAATAATTGAAGTCATCGGACGCGATGCTACCGCACTTTGCCCACCCCTTTGTGTTTCGGTTTCTTTTAATAGAGATCGCACCTGCATAGCTAAATCATTTAGTTGAGCTCTTAGACGACCGTTTTCTCTCTCCATTGCACCAAGGCTCTTGCGAACATGAGCTGTCTCTGATTTCGCTTTTTCACTTTCCCGTAAAGCTAAATCTAACTGATTTTGGAAAGTTTCAATTTTCTCCAAGTTCTTCTGATTTTTGAGTTTCTCTCGTTCCAGTTCAGGTCCTTGTGTCTGTATTTCCTATCATTTTAGTGCAAACAGGTGTTAGTGTTAAGAGCTATTAAACAAAATTGAAAGCGTTTTTGTTACCACTTAAATTTTCTTACCTGAAGCAGCTCTTTCACCATCTGATTTAATTTGACAGTTTCCTGCTTTTTAATTATAACCTCGTTGCACAGATCATGGTACTCGGAATATATTTGAGTTATTGACTTTGAATTTTTTAGCATGTTTGTGGCTGCAGCAGCTGCAGGACTTAAACTCTGAATCATTTCGTCAGTGAGACCCTTGCTTTGGAAGTTTTCAATTAATTTGTTGGCGTTTTCAAGTTCCTTATTTATTTTGGAGATTTCGTCGTCTCGTACCGCTACCTCGTCCTGATAATTTTTGCAAGTGTTGATAAACTTGGTCTCCAGTTCTCCGTACCTGTCAGTAGCGTTTTTCAATAAATCCTGCAAACTGGACACAGCATCTTCCAACTCCTCGACTTTTTTACAAGCCTCTTCACTGGATTCTAAAATACCAGCAAAAATAGCTTAGTTTTAATTGGTTCGAAAACCAATATAAATCATATAACTATAAATGAAAGGATTACAAACAGCTTAATTGAATTATTTCACCTTTGTATAACTCGGCAATTTTTCTTTGAGCGGACACTTCTTGACGATAATTTTCTTGCGTTTTTGTTTCGATATCTTCAGCATCTCTCAACTTTCCGATTAAATGTTCGATGTGCTTTTCCTGAGCTTCGTTTGCTTTTTGGGCGTTCGACAAAGAAAGCTCTGCTATTCGAATCTGATAAAATAATCCCAATCGTTACAGGTCTGCGAGTTTAACATTCAACGTTCATTACAACATTAGCGTTCAACTAGCAAAACTATTCGAACCTGTTCATTCTTTTCCGACAAATCTGTCTGTAACTGCAAGTGCTTAATGCTAAATTCGCGCTGCACAGTAATAATTTCAGCATTCTTCTTATCCAATTCGTCAGAAAGAAGTTGAGTTTGTTTTACAGTCCATTCCTTTTCCCGTTCCAATTGCCTCTCTCTGATACAAGCATGAAATTAAAATTGTGCACATACAAATTAATCACGGCAAAACGCCATTTCCTAATTGTAATAGCTATGCTTAAAGTTAAAACTAAAGCTCACGCAAAAAATAATACAATAGTCGTAATCATAACCTACTTGTACTCTAATTCCATTTCTTTCCCAGTTAACTCATCAACTTTGACAAGAGCTTCAATTTTGGCCACTGTGGAAGCTTGAAGTTGATCTGATAAATTTTTTACATTATCGGTAAGTCTATCAATTTCTTCATTTCTCTTATTGATAATAATGACCATTTCATCCTTCTCGCGTCCAGAAATATCTGCTTTTAACTGAGCTTCAGCAGCTTGTTTCTGAAAACTACACAACAGAAACGGTATTGTATGTATCGAAGGAATGAATGAAAGCAATAAATTGATATAATGAATCAACGCTACATAATATTAGAAATAGGAATAACATGCAACACAACTGACAACATACTACACGATTACACGAACATACCTGATATTCCCCTCTTCAGCTATAGCCAGTCTTGCAACAGCACTACGATATCTCTCTCCAGTTTCCTCAAGATTTTTCGACGTTCCTGCAGCTTCATTTTGAGTTGTCGAGATTTGTAATTGGAGTCTTGAAACATCAGCATCTATTGTAGCATATAAAAACGCACATATATTTAGAACATTGAATTGCTGAATTCAGTTCAGATATACAATAATACAATATATAATGTAAAATCTAATGGAGAATAGTTTACAGACCTTTCTCGGATAGGACAGTTCTGACATTGTTGCCAACTTCCCGACTCCATTCATCAATTTTCAGTCTGACTTCATCAGGTATTGTTGAAAATTCTTCCTCACTTAAGAAATTCGATAGAGAAACAGCGTCAAGAGGCTGTATCCCATTTTGTTGCTGG
>JAHZNB010006981.1:0-17795 GCA_027744295.1 Callyntrura guangdongensis | reverse complement strand
TGTTTGGTTGACAAGGTCTAATCCGGAAGCAAAATCGATTGCGGATTCAGTAGACGATTCCCCTTCTGTTGACTCTCGCGTGTACGTTACATAAATATTTATTGCAATATTCAATTTATAGTCCAGGCCTTTTAATGACGACAACTTACAACAAATATTCAACATCACTATGTATTATTTATTATTATTAGTAGGACTTCTATTGATTTAATTAGGAGTAAGAGTAGCAGTGACAATACAAATACGGCCTTTCACAATCGCAAGAAACGGTCTACATGGGTTCAAGGAATTTATGCAGAGAGAATAACTATTTGGAACGGTGAAGCATACTGCGTACAAAACATGATTGATCCATCCAGATTGGGTTTAGCCACATGCTCAGAAGTATTCTGATTATGATAGTTGTCTCGAATAAAATCGAGTCTGTTACACAGTTACACTACACTAATATTTTACGCCTGTTTGATCGATGTAAATTGTGCTCTGTGTTTTTCACACGAACATCCTCAGCGTGACCCTTTTCTCAATTCATATGCATATTTTATTAACATAAAGTACCTTTTACAAAACGGCCTTTTCCAATGCAAGAGTAATATTTGCTAACTTCTGAATCGGTGTAAATCGGATGGGAAAGTCACTTCACTAATAAAAATAGGCTTATAATAAGCTGTAAAAATGCATTATATATGTAAGTATGTAATGTAATGTGGATGGGTATAATACATGCCTCTTCTTTCTCTCTGTTAAAATTATAAAGCATAATCTTCAATATCCTCCAGTGTAAATAAAACTTGTAGAAAGTCAAATAATCCTCGAGAACGATTATTAGAAAAGTTTCTTTATCCGTCTAAAGTTTTTCCGGTTTAACGGAACGAAGGCTACTTAATTACGTCACAAGGGGAACACAAGATACCAACAGAGCGAAAATGACGGATGTAGACAATGAGCCGAAGAAAGAAGAGGGAGAGAGTGAGAAAAGAATCGGACAGTATCCACTAATACGAGTAAGTGTACTACCTCGTTGTGTTTTTATTCATGAAATTACCACGTGTTGTTCGTAGTTGAGAAAGTTGTGTGGACTAAGGTCATTCATTTACCTATACAAAAGGATAAAATAATGCTTATTAAATCCGCAGATGACTGATTTACCCTCAGACACGAAACCAGAGATTGTTGAGTTAATTGCAACAACAATTGAAAGAAACAATGCTGACATTCAGGTAAGATTTCAGTTACACGTACTATACGCAAATAAATACGTATAATATGTACCATAACACCACACCCCGTTACGAGAGAACTTTGTTTTGTTTCCTGCTTTAAAGAACGCCTGCAAATTAATCAAGGAGCATTTGGACAAAACGTACGGTTCCTCATGGAATGTGATAATAGGGGAAGCGTTTGGTTTTGAAGTGAGTTATCTTAAAAGGCACCTTCTATACATGTTTACTCTCGGATCATTAGGAGTCCTTGTATGGAAATGTGGATAAGATGGGTGAAATCGAAAATGGAACTCCAGTCCCACTCGACAATGATAAACAATAAATTCTCAACATTTTATTCCAATCATACGACACTGTTGCTACAATCAAATGTAGTGCTTTATTAGCATTAAAATTTTACACCGTGATAAAGCCCATATATACGATTGAGACCACTAATAATAATTTGTCCACACAAAATGTTTTCTAAAAAAATTAACAGGTTTACATCACGGGAAATAGTTTCTTGATGAATGAAGTTACCTTGATATTATGCTATTAACTACCCCGCTCTAATCATATGATAATATCAGCATGTATACAATATATAGTCTGACCTACATTACATTCTGAGAATAGGAATGTTTTAAAACAACCTACCTACCTATTCATACAGTAGTAGTTGTTATTGTACCTATGACCTAGATGCTAAGTTGTAGAGATATACGAATTGTAGAGAATTGTATGAATTCGTAATAAGATTTTAACCATTGTAAAAGTATAATAATGTTAAAATAAATAGCTTTTATGAATCAGTACTGAACAACCAATTATTACTGGTTACTTTCGCCGGTTTGCAAAAATGCTACTTATTCTTTGAAACCTTTAATAATAATAATTTCCTGATTATAATGTATTAATTTATTAGTTGGCCAAGTCGGCAAAGAATTGACACCTACAATTCAGACTTTTGTCAATTTCTGATTATTTCTTTCCCTACAGTGGTAATTCATACAATGAAAGCATCCCCAGGAGCTACACATTTTGACTACAATGGCTATTTGTGATTATAGTGACATTTTAATTATATCAGGTAAGAGGTTATTTCATTGTATGCTCCCATTCAAACAGTTATGTGTAATAATTCTGACAGCTCAAAAATGTGAAAAGATGATGTGATCAATAAGTAAATACAAATGGTAAATTTTTACACAATTTCCAACTCCCAATCTTCTGAAATGAGCACTCCTGGTTTCCTTATCACAAGTACAGACTCTCCCTCAAATTCTAGAGAGACTTCACCAACCGCTAAAATTCAACAGAAATGTTGCAACATTAGTAAGTAATCAAAAAAGAAAAGGATTAGTAAGCTATAAAATAAAAAGTGTAATGCACTCTTACATTTACTGCGGGCCTTTATACTACTTGGCTTCTTACTTAGTCCAACCAAGACAACCCGTTCTATCCATTCGGGAGTCTTAAATGATGATCCATGATGTACAACCCTAATATTTCATACAAATCAATGTATTAGTCTAAGCAATGAAACCCGCGTTAATAACCTAAAATCGTTTACAATGGTGATATGTTCAACTTACTTTGAAGACAAACGTCCATTTTTAAATTCGAGATCAGTCAACACATATTCTCCTTCTCGATAGTCAAATGACTCGTTGTCATCAGTGTACAATTTACCGGACGCTTCACCGTTTTCGTTCAAAGCTACGTACAACGTATATGGATCTCGCCTCATGAGGATAGACGAACGACGAATTCGTTCCTTTGTGGGAATTATACTTCCTCCTCTTTGAAATACTGGGATCTGTCCCGTAACATTTACATAATTAGTTTTTGCGTTACCTGAAGTAGAGATTTTACTTTTAACGTAAATATCTTACCGAATCTTCGCCTACATTCAGGGAATGGGTACCAGCGTCATATTTTTTGTGACTATTATAAAAGTCATACCAGACTCCCTTGGGCAAATACACCTGAACGCTTGTTGCTCCTTTATCTGTGACTGGATGAACAAGAAGTCCACCTCCAATCAGATACTGATCTTCAATAGCGAATGTATTTACGTCCTCCGGATATTCGATCCACAATGGTCTCATCGGGGGCATTCCATTTTTCTCGTTTTCAAAAAATAATGTGTACCAGTATGGGAGAAGAGCATACCGTTTTCTGATGACAGAACGGAAAAGTGTCGTGTAATGATCTCCGAACATCCACGGTTCTCTCCTTTTAGTTTCAAGATGAGCATGATTTCTCATGAATGGCTGAAAGGCAGCAGCCTGATACCATCTGAGCATCAATTCAGCGTCTGGATTATGAAAAAAGCCTCCAATGTCAGCTCCACAGTGGGTGAAACCAGCAATTCCAGCACTCAAACACATAGGAAGTGATGCTTTAAGGTGTCCCCAATCGGCCATGTTGTCACCCGTCCAGATAGATGCATACCGCTGCGCTCCAACAAAGTGGGATCTGGTAAGAATAAACGGCCTCAGCATATTCTCCGACCGCTGCAACAATCCTTCGAAAGTGGACCAAACCTAAAATAAACAATGTCAAATAAATATTGGGTAATACCAATGAAATATTGATTACTACAAATGTCGCTAACCTGCATGAATCCGTACATGTTGTGAACATGTCTGTGCTCCCAATTTCCGAAATGTACCATATCCTTAGGCATTGTGAGTTTACGACCCTTGGAACTGATATTGTGGAGCATATTAACTGGATGGGGAAATTTATGAGAGTCCCACGTAAAGTATCTGTATGGATATTAAAATGACAGCATTAGCAATAATCTTCCCACCAAACCTAATACAAGGGAAAAGACGTTAACTAACTTTTTTCCGTCTGTGTATTCAATGTCCAGCCAAATGGAGTCATACGGGATATCATACTTATCGAAATTCGCATCAACAGACAAAACATCATCTTCATCATTGTAGTTCCATCTACATTGATGGGATGCTATAGACCACATTTGGGGCAATGGAGTTGTGCCAGTCAATCTACCATACTGACGAATGACATCCGCTGGTTTTGGTCCCATGAAAAAGAAAGTGTCAATAATTCCAGACTCACTCATAAACCGAGTTCTACCCTCCTTGTTTTCTTCGGAACCTGTGCAAAGAGAAAAAGTTATTCCTGTTAGTAAGTCGTACATAATTATCGGACAAAACGTTTACTTTTTCCAAAATTAAAAATCATGGATATAGACGAATTTAATCACAAATTAAAAGTCAATCTCTGTTAGAATGTGTAAATTATGTACGAAAAGTCACTAAAAATTCTTCCATCATTTTTTGATTGTATTGAGAAATTTATCATGGTGTCACATAGTCCCATTAAGCCGGGTGCCATAACCTTGCTGACCGTTAGACACAAGCTAGCAACAGAGCTCTTCGCAAAGACTATCATCTCTACAAAACAGAAAAAAGACCGAATCCAACCCATATGCATAGCAGAGAATAAAATAAAATAACCATAATTCAACGAAACCATTTAAAAAGCGAACCGGGTTACAATGCAGCAAACAGAAAATTTGTTAAATTTAATTGTTATTTCTTAATTATGAAAATTAGCAAATAGTAGTGTTAGTATAAGAAAATTAGCTAACTAATAATGCCCATATTATCCCATCCCATTAACCCAAAGCTGCTATATCGGACTTATTGTAAAAGCAATTTAAACTAATGCTACATTAAAAGCCACTAACAACTTGTAATTTGGTCTGTCATGTGGTGTCATGCGTTGTACAACTATATAAAAAATACTGGACTGGAGGATAAGTACTGTAAACAATAGAATCAGTACCTATCATCAACGAGTCTGCTTTTAAATTAAAAGCTACCTTACAGACACGATAGTCTTCACAAGGTTAACCTGTAATCTTACCTCCAACTAAATTTACAATAGAGTCAACCAATCCACCTTGTGACACTGCAATGTCAACCCAAGTTTCAGCTGCATTTAGCCAGAGAACTCCGACCGTTTTTTCGGGACTGCAAGACGTATTATCAAATAATTTTCTCTCAAAAATTCAAAAATTTGTATCACTTCTGACTAACTATGATACAATACAGTTCTACACAACAATGTTACCTGTGAGCAATTATATACGGCACGGCACCATAAAGAGACATGTAATTGTCAAGCTCATACTCAAACACATCAAGATTGTAGAGTCTGACAGGGTCACCATTCCTAAAGAGTGTAAAACACAATGATATCATTAAATCGTAAAACTACAGGCTTTTATAACACAAGACATAAAAACAAAATAGAATTGATCACACTTACGAAGTATCCTTCAACAACAAGGCGTTTGCATGCTCGGGTAACCCATACAAAGTTTGAGTCAAGGGAAAATCAATATCACAACCAATGGACTCAGGACCTCTTGGTTTACTATCAGTATTACCACCAAATGACTCTTCCCACATGGACGGTTCGGGCTGATTGGCTGATTCGTCAGCTTCTCTCGGCTCTTCATTTCTTGAAAATAATACAAAAATATTCATCAGTATCTGTGATTTATAATACAACATACAAAGCATAACAACTATGATTAACTCTTACACATCATGCTTTAATCGTAGATGCTCAAATTTGAGGGTACTTCTTCCATTGAAAACGGCAACTTTTTTTCCATCAGTAATAAAGTCGATTCTCAATGGATTACCAAAGACTTGTGCCTTCGATTCGCCGACAGTTAGGATCCAAGAGTCACCGCCTTTTTGAACTTGCATTCTGCCGATTCAATTAAAAATTCAACACCCATGTCATTATATCATTTAAAATTTTTATTCAGCACACAATTTTGATTAAACGATGGAAATCTCACGGGATTGTTTTGAGGTCCGGCAATATGACATGAGGCACTTCGAACCGGGGATGAAGCGGTGCCTGCTCGTTCATTTTTACTCTGAATACCCCATCTTCGTAAGCTATGACATCAAGTACGAATTTGTGACCCCCATGTGGATTTACCACGCCAAATGTTACCTTGTCGGAATTTGACGAAACTTGACCGGTAGCAAGATCAACTTGATAACTTGAAAAACCATCCTTGGCAGCCCTTTGTCGTCTAAAACATCAAGAAGATTATTTACAATATAAATATCTGTTACAATGACAGAATTATAAAATGCAGCCATTAGTATTTATATATATAACGTTCATCTAAACATGCTTACTTGCAAAATCCAGACTGATCACAGGTTCTGAATTTGCTTCGGTCAACCGTATCACAAGAGTTAAATAAAAGACAAAATACACTTAAACAGAAAACTGCTGCTTGAGGTAGTGAGATCCATTTAAAAAACCCTGAGGTCATCCTTGGGGCAATCTTCCCCATTCTAACAGTGCAAAACAAAAATGCAAATTCGTTGTAAGTAGGCGAGTATTAATTTACACTATTTATTTATTATTTAATTAATGTAAACTAGCACAGGTTTAAAACAAAAATTTGACACATACAAATACCAGTCAAAAAGGTTATATTTCTTCAATAGTGGAAGGAAAATAATCATTTACCTGACAATATTAAAGCTCTTCAAGATATTCCGTTGTCCGTACGTAGATCTGCAAACTAATGACGAAATTGGTTGTGCAACAACTGAAATAAATAAAAAATTGACAAAGTGAAGACAAATTCACAAGTCCATTCAAATAATAGTAAAACTAACTACTACTTCACACATTCAAGCACGCGAACTTAATACAGTATTTGACACTTTTTTACACTTCACCATTCCGAGATAAAAAAAATCATTATCGGCGTATCGATTTCTGATCATTTCATTCCATTATACATGCGAATTCGTTTTGTGTCACCGCAAGTGTAAGTACAAGCATACCTCTTGGACAGAGCTGAATGCCACCGCCGTATACAATTAACAATATTTAACAGCTCAAAAATATTTTATGTTTGTAGTTTGTACGTAAACTCGCTAATATTGCATCGGTATTGGTAACATCAACACCTTTCGTTCGTGCTACGCTTTTCAGTATTTTTTGTTGGCCCTGGCTATTAAAAAATTATTGATTGCAAACCCGTAGAGTGAAAGCCAGTTTCTGCTTTCTTTTTCCACGGCCTATACTTTCGTCGTGCAAGAAAGGATGGGAAGCTATTGTTAGATATTCAAGCAATAATTGCAACGACATTTTATACTCATTTATTTTAGTAAAATGGAACATTGTTGAATAATTGATATTGATATATTATGTTAATAAATTTATAAAAAAACTTAAATGATCACTTTACCCCTACTAGATACTTTTAACGATGATAGTTGATAATGAAGAATAAAAATCTTCGGAGCATCCAAGTTGAGTAATCTTGACCTGGACAACCGCAATGGGAATTAATTTTTCCTTCTCAAGCCTGTCAGTCAGTGCTCGAGTGCTCACTCATTCATCATCGGTTCAACTTCATAGCCACAAGAAATACACAAAAAATGTTGAAAGAAAGATGTGTAAATGTATTGGTATCAGTCAGGAGACAGGCATCCAGTAATAAATACAGATAGAAAAATACAATTCATTCCACAGGAAAAAATGAAACAACACAGCATTGGCCAGCCATACAATAATTTACTGTGTTTGACTAAGCACACATCATCAATACCAACATCATCGTGTCGTGTTCAGTAAAAATCAGCCGGACCGAAGACTTAAATAGTTTGTGTTCAACTAAACTCTACTCATATTCACATTATAATAGGTAATTCAAGTTTAAGTTACGATATAGTGATGTGAATACTCTGAATACTGCACTGGTAAATACAGTACACATACAGTAGTACAATGTACAATACCTTCTCTTCTCTCTCATCCTCATCATCACAAAAAACTAAAAACACGTACGTACACACACTTACTCGCACTCTTGTTCCACTTCACTCACTACTACTACAACTTTACAACTACAACATAACAACTTATAAAAATATTTTCCACTTCCGCCCTTTAGGACATCAGCCAAGAAGAATCCGAAATAAAAATGATGGACAAGCAAGTCTGCACTGCATGCAAGTTTTAGTAATGTTATATAGAAAACACATAAAACACGGATCGGATCGGATCATGACGCAAAATATGATAACCAGTACGTACTACGTACACCTGCCACCACGCAACTCATATAGTTATAAATATAATATATATTAGTAGGGATAATTTTCTCACTGACGACGCAAAAAATCTATAAAGTGCTCTTTGTGTAAAAAATTATGTGCGTGCATTATGATGTGATTATGATTTTATCATTGTTGCATTGGCTGTTCTATGACTATGATTATGAATGATTCTATATTGAGTGTCATAATGTTATTCCGGGTGGACTTCCAGAGATGTAGTTGGCAACAAATACGAATATAAAAGTTTGTTCGGTTTGTAACTTTCTAGTTTTCACCACAAGTAGCTTTATGCTTTATTTCATGGACACAATTAGCAAAGCGTGTATCTTGGACAGCAATATCAAATCTCAAGCAATCGCAATTTTTATTATTTATTGCATACCCATGCACACGAACTAATGAATAATTTGTGTACCCAAACATAGTTTGCATTTGACGGAAACTGTGCACATGCATAACATAAAATTTATTTAATTTACATACACCACAAAGACTGACTGTGAAAAAAATTGTTTCTGTAAAAGTCAACTGTAAAATTGCGAAAATGTAAAAAAAACTCAGAACTTCAGTCATCACATCGTTGCCAGTAGAATAATGTAAAACCGATATTACTCTATTCCAACGTGACGCTTCATTCATCGATCATCCGGCAGTCAAATAGTAATTGCACGAATTCAATCTTCACGATATTTTATGCTACTGTTTGCACATTATGCTCAGGTAACGTTTTCCTCCTATTACCCCAATTCAATATCCACGTAATTTCTATGAAAATGAGAAAAAAACTTCGCTTACTTGCCATAGGTGGTAGGCAGACCGGCAGGCAGGCGCATTACTGCATCTCGTTCACGTATCAGCACGATGTAAAAATTGAAAGCTATGAGGATGAGGAGGAATGGAAATGCAATGCAAAATACATAGCATTTTCTTAACTTCTAAAAAAAGAAGCAACTTGGTTCGAGGTGTTCGTCTTTTTCTTTTAATTCCCAATATCGTTCTCTCTACAATATACATCCTTTGTTGTACATGAACACAAGTAAATACATATACTGTCAGTAGTGCATATATGCCGATAACTTCACACGCCAACGTGAGCAATATTAATTTTAAGTTGGAAGTACGTCTCATAAAATCGCATGATGCTATTAACTGCTACCAAAGAAGACTGCCAATGCAATGTGACAATGCCAAGCTACTGAAACTTTCTCTTCCGCCTTGCCTTTCCTCAGGTTTTTCTAGATAATATCGTTATACAACCAGAACCAGACAACATGCATATGTAGTGGAAGAGTACATTGGTAGGTACGTTCAATGTTCACAGGGGATATTATTATTATGCAGCAAAACATGTGACTTGGTGCCGTGTTCCATCTTCCGTTCCGTGGTCGAAGGAAAACTTCATTTTCAATCGGTGCATCCGGCAGCGGTATTCCTGTGAAAGTGTAATTTTTTTGCTGCAAATATTTCACACAGATAAGTTGATCCTTAATGCGTAACAAGATGGGAAGCTTGAGATAGCCCAGCGCTTTACATATTATTTCTGAATGTCGTTTTTCAGATCAGAGTTTGCTCGTCCCGTCTGGATGACCTGATTATCACTGTGTGTGTTAGTGTTTGTATTTACAAATGTACGTATTCTTGGTGCATCCTTGAATGCTTTCATCGAAGACGATGTTTGTTTGATCGAACATACTTTTTGTGACATCTTTGATTGTCGTCCAATTATTGATTTGTAATTGCAAATAAAGCAGGTTTCTATTTCAAGACTACAGGTAAGTGACCGGTGTCAGCAGGACAAGGTTTGTAGGCGTAATTGAGAAAAAAGTGATAGCACCATCACCGCAGTGCAATAATTCTGAAACAAAATAGATCGGTAATTGGATACATTCTTGTTTGTACGTAAAGGTGTGTGGTTTGTAGTCAGTCTAGTCGATCTGTTAGAATGCAGTGGGCGGCATTTTAATCAAATTCCAGTAGAAATAGCTGATAAACCCGGATTAAACGGAATGTAGTAACGATTCCCTTTCAAATGATTTTACATCATGTTTTCTGGCATTGTTTTTTTGCATAGGTTATCGTCCAGTGGCTTCAAGTTATTGAAATTGAAAATGAGTAGTGCAACCAATGTGACCACACCGTCCCCCCAGCCGACTCAACCGGCTCCCACTCCAACAAGCCAAATTTCAGGCTCGGGCGGAGATGAAACTCAAAAAAGCATGGAGAAGAGCCTTCAGAAAGAAAACAAAAAACTACGAGTAAGTACTGTGTATTTATAGATACTATACTAACTGGCTAATTTTTAAATTAAAAAATTGTATTTCTCCTTGTTTTAGGCAGACATCAAGCAAATGGAAATAAAAACGAAGACAATGCAGGGCGAACTAAAGAAGTCCAACCAGGTCAAAGATCGGCTCGAGGCATTGTGTCGGGAGCTTCAGAAGCAAAATCGTTTTATAAAGGTAATACGGTACACTGAATTAACAAATTAATTGAAATGTGCTTATTTAAGTTACACATTATTTTAAAATACATTATTGTGATGGTTAGGCTGAAAGCACTGCCAAAATTACTGAAGCAAATGAAAAAGGCAAAGAATTGGCACAAGAAGTTCAGAGTAACATGGGTTTTATAAAGAACATCAATGAAAATTTGGCTTCCATTACTTCTGAGACCATGCAGGTAATTAATTATCAGCCACTTATTAGAGTGCAAAATGAAACTATACAAACACGTTAGTAAACCGGCCCTTATTATATTTCAGGTTAGGAAAGAAAATGAGCAATTGGCCACAAAGATATCAACTTTAAAATCCCACTACGAGGAAAGGGAGCAGGTCAGTAGTTCTGAATTATTGAAAAATGTTCCTGTTACGCTTAACCGTTGCAATTGCAGTAGTAATTTACGATTTTTATTCTTCCAGGTTATGAAAACTGTAATTGAAGAGACATCCACCGCACTTCAAGCCGCTAAACTGGAACTTGGTGAACTTAAACTGAAAAATGCTCAAGAGCGCGAAAAACTTCTGGGAGAAATGCAACAGTTATCTACAGCTCTCATCCAAAGTAGAGAACAAATGAAGGAAGCTAAAGAAACAGAAATCAATTTGCGCTTGTTGTTGCAAAATTATGACGAAAAATTTAATGGGCTTCAAAAGGCTTTAAAAGATACCAATGGTGCTTATGAAGAATTCAAATCTGAAATGTCCAGAGTAAGTAATAATGTGATACGAACTCATTTGCTAACAAGTTGGAGTTATAAAGATGTGGTTATGCAAAAATTGTTAAATTTTTTCATTGCTTCTATGTGTATTAAAGGTTACGAGTAGGACAAAAGACCTTGAGAAAGAAACATTCAAATGGCAAAATAGATGGGAGGAAAGTACTAAAGCCCTCAAGCTAATGAAAGATAATCACGACAAGCTCCAGGGGGAGTTGGTCAGTTCAGAACAAAGCCTAGAAAAAATGACGGGTCTATGCAGAGCATTGCAAACCGAACGGAAAGAACTTTTTGAAGAATTAAAGCGAAAGTTAAATGCCGATTCTGCTGCAGCTACTAGTCAACTAGCTGACAATAACAGCAACCCTGTTGCTAATTTAATGCCTTCAAACGCTACCTCTGAAAATGATGGGAAAAAATCTGAAAACGAACAACTTTGTAAGGAGGGTGACGACGAGAACCAAAGTTCAACTGAGGCTCATTAAAATCATATTTAAAAATCACCGACCAGTATAAGTCATTAGCTCAGGTATAAAATGTGGTGCATTGTTAACCTTTGAATTAAGGTGTTCATATATGTAAGTGCTGCAAACGTTACAGAAATATGTGCACTGGCACTGATATACATAGGTATACCTATAAATTAAACACAAACGTAAAATTTTGTGCAGATGTCTGGTTCGCTTTTATATACCCAATTGTCAGGTTTTTTCAGCAACACAATTTCCCTCTTCCATACAAAGTTATGAAAGCTGGTGTTAGGTAAATACGGCTAAATATTCTGCCTTTTAATGACTGAAACCTATTACTATTGTACATAAATATTAAATTTAATACTATATACTGTACTAATACGCAACTTATCGCAAATTAGTTAATCGGAGCGTAAGAAGTTTTTGTGATTTCTGATTTACTCATTGAATTCATTTTATCCTATCTACTAATTTTTATTTCAAATGCAGCTTGTAGTATTTAAGAGTTCATCGTTCAGGTTGAAGTCGTTTCTAGTCCTTAGTTGTGTTTACGTACCATTAACATGAGAATTTCACCTGTGTTGAGAATAATAATTTACTAATTTCTACTCAATTATTGTCAGTACAATGGAATATCTATCGATAGAGAGTGTATGTGTGTACACGCCAGCTAATGCATTTAATATTCAATTCAATCATTTTTAAAACTAAACTGACAATTAATGTGTCTTAAGTTAAAATCTAAGTCTTGTCAAAACTTTCAGATTTGCCATTTTTAGTGTACATATAAAATCCATAAATAATATTTCTTAAAACATGCATTTTAAAACATGCATGTTCTGTACTAGTATTTTGAAATACGGTAACCCATTTAGTACTAATGACAAAGTATTCAATTCAACGTACATTTAAGGACACAAATTCGTGAGATACTCGTGTATTTATTTCAGAAACCCGATAATAAAAAATATCAAATAAACATTGTTTCAACCAAGTACCAATTTATATTTGCATTACAAAAAGTTCAAAGACCAGTTTTTTGCAATAAATTCGCTTAAAATTACATGGTTCATCAAAGTTTTTTTTGTTTGGTAGCATGTGTGGAACGTTGAAAATTTGTTTTAGAAGCGGTAGTACAATAAAGGCTCAAGTCCATAGTGGTCACCGTCCATACTTAGGTATAGTGGGAAAGTCCGGAGAAATCCGAATTCCTTTTATCCCTCTGCATCTCTGCTGCTACTTCCGAAATGCTGCGAACATAGCTCTACAAAATTGCAGCACAGGAGAAAGTTTTATTGCAGTATGTGACGATGATGTGAATGCGAGCCATAACAGCAGCGCTTAGATATATACGAGAATATCGTGTTACACAATAGCAAAGTTTTGGCAACTTTTACAAGCTTGCAGTGGGACAGTTTCCATATTATTTACCCTTTGTGCTTATACCCATGTTTTTTCCCATTCGTAACAACATTTCGGTTGTCGGTGAACACAAACGGCTGTAACTCTCCTGAGATTTTTATATGCAGTTATTGTACAGTAGGTAGATGTAGCATGTGGGAGACAGTCGCTACTCACTACATGTGACCTACTTTGAATAGGGTTTGATTCCTTTTCGGATGCAAGATCACCCTTACAAGTTAGTAGCTCAAAACATGAATATTATCTTAATCCTATGGGACATTCTTTTTCATGCAATTTCCTGATATAATATCGCACCTACTGGGTTTCAAAACAGCATAACTCAGTTCAGCGAGTGTAAAAGACAGTTATTTTTCATAGAATAAACGTTTCACTCAGGTTTTTAATAAATATATTAAATATTCACGAAAAAAAATAAAAGTGAAAAATTCCTAAATTACTTGCTGCAACATCGTTTTTTAAAAAAAAATCTGAAACCTTACTAAATATGGGAGCTTGTGGGAACACCATTTTACTTGACTTTACTGTCGATCCTGTATATTTAACTGATGAAGGTACACAAATTTTTCGTCAATCTTAGTAGTACCCTTTTCCGAGGGAAAGGCATCTTTCTTTACAAATATTATTTTTTCGCCATAAATGATATACGCAGGTTTCGAGAAGCTGGAAAAGGAGATTGTTATTGGACTGGAAAAACACATGGGTGCCAACTCGTTAGAGAAACTACTCCAGAAAGAAATTTCCCCAATAGGAGATAATCTGTCAATTTTCGCTGGACCACGACTCAGTGTGATCAACTTGAGAACTTTTCCCAATGGACTGGTGACCATCAATATTGACTATTTCTTGGAAGAAGGAGCTTTGCCTTTACTCTCGCTGGAAGTAATGCCAATTTTGCCCTCTTTTACCTACCATTATGGTATTGATTTAATGAAACTGATTGATTTAAAAGCTCCATATTCATATCCTTCATTCATAATATACAAAAAGAGACATAATTTTGCAAATTGATAAGGTGTGAAGCAAAAACGGATTTACCGTTACAAGAACGACCTTGACCCTTGTCTTTTTTTAATGTGTTCGTATCTTTTACAAGTCTTACATTACACTTATATAAGTACCTATTATAATAATCAATCTTGCCCTGATTATTGAAATAATTATTTCAAATGCATTTTCCTGGTTGTTCGTGGTCATCAACGTCGTTACACAACAACGATGCAAACTTTTATAGAATGTGAGAGAGTTCGAACTGTCATTCGTTGCCAGAAAAGAAGTGGAGCGTGTGAAAACCTTACCGGCAATTAGACGAGGAGCAGTGATAGATAATTATAAGACGACAACAGGTCCGAATCGGTCAACATTACCATTATATTTACAACTAAAAATTCTCCTTTTCCTCCCACGCATATGTTATATATAAAACATCACCAAAGATTATTTAAAGTAAAACTACTAACTCTCTGACTAAATATTAAACATAATATGTATTATGACCTTCATTACTGTCGCGTACCGCATATAAATACTTATTTTATTTAGTTAGAGCTCTGCATTTATCAAATTTCATTGCGTAATTAAATGCATAATACAAAATATATACTACCACTTTATACGTTCTCAGCAAGTATTAAAGTTCAACAATTCAGTACAACTGTTGTATCTTTTAATTGTTAAAGTATATTTTTGAAACACTTCAGCTCAGAAATTATTAGCTTTTTATATGCCCCACCCACCTTATTAGTAGAATATAATATTACTTAACTGTTATAAAATTACCGTATTCTACAACCAGTTTATTACTCTACAGGTTTTTATTAAAAAGAAATTAATAATTTAATTGCTATTTTTACATAATGTTATATACATAATCAAAGGAAGTTATACTTTTAGTACTCGAAATTATATTAACTTGTATTTAATATGACAATGACCATGCTAACTTAAAAGGTAACTTTTTCCCTTGATGAGTATAAGTAGTAAGTATACAATTTGTACTTAACTATAAACTTGACTTAGCATGTCAGTTTACCTATAGAAAAAAACAGTACACTAACAAAGTGTCACTCATAGGCTTTTATTTTAGAAAAGATAAATTAAAATCTTACTGACAATGAGTACATACAGTTTAGCTGCTATATATAACTAACAATTACAAATTCTTCATAGGTCATGCCAGAAGTTTCCATCCAGTATCATTTTATTAGTAGCTTGGAAGTTGTAAGGAATCAGTAATCAGTCTCACTTTGCCCCAAGGGATCGTTGTTTGTGCTCTAGAAATTATGATGATGAGAACACTAGTTTAGAACTACTGCATTACATACGTTGACATGTGAAAGTTTGTAAATCGGAATATAAAGTTGGTATTCGATTTTTTTCGTAGAACAGTTGCTGTTAATTATTGTTGGTTTAAAATAAGCGAGCAAGTATTTATATTGCATTCCAAAGCATTTTGAATTCCGCATAAAAAGTACCTGTAATTAAGGACATAAGTTTTTTCCCCACAACTGGAGCTGTTTTTTCAGCATTTTTGAGTATGAACAATGAAATATTATGCTGACTACTAAAAAGTCGAATTTGGTCAAACAAAAAAGGATAAAAAAAAGTAATTAATTTTGATTTACTTTGATCTGGTGATTTT
The DNA here is from genome assembly GCA_027744295.1 of Callyntrura guangdongensis. Classification (NCBI taxonomy): domain Eukaryota; kingdom Metazoa; phylum Arthropoda; class Collembola; order Entomobryomorpha; family Paronellidae; genus Callyntrura; species Callyntrura guangdongensis. The sequence continues at coordinate 1,687 of JAHZNB010006981.1, read as the reverse complement.
GTATTATAGGAAAGTGTAGAACTAGAAAAGGCATGGGGAAATCTGGGAAACAAATTCAAAAGTGTTACGCTGCCTGCAATTAGAAGGGGAACTCCCTTCGATATATACTTCCTTACCTCAGGTTGCATGCATTTATAACTTTACCTACGATTTATATGTGTAGCTTTTTGGATTGAAATAGTTTGTTGATCAATCGTTTTGCATTAAAGAATCTCTGGCGATTTGCTTCCGTGTTTGGAATGAATGTTAAAGAGAGTTAGTCTCATTTTGTGCGATTACCGGTGTTAGTTGTTGATACAGTGGAGTGGAATGTGTGATGTACATGTGCTCTGATTGATTTGTGTGATGATAATTTTTTTAGTCTAAAAATAGTTTGCTAATTTCAACTTAATTCTGCGCATCAGCTATTTACTAATATTTTATTATGTTCACAATCATTATCTCTTGAAATGTCGGTCATCTATGTAAATAGACAACAAACTACCATTGACCATCCCTATTGTATCTTTTTTTCTTTGAGGAAAGGGTCACCTTCTACTGTCGAATGCTTGAATAGTTAGTATACTTATTGCTCCATTTTATTGATCACCTTTTACTAGGGACATATGGCATGTGTTATTTTAAAATATTATATTCAATATTTATTTGTTGTAACAAAGCCCGATTTCATTTAAAACAAACAACATTGAACGTGAAGTTGGTCTTGATTTTTAACTTGCTTTGTTGATTAATTTACCCAGCTTTTACAGTCGAGTCAATCGTACTACAGCTTATGGTCGACCTGTATATCTGTTAGTTTTTCATAAACAGGAAGAGTATTGACTTCAATGATATCTTCCTAAGCACTTGCTCATGAAAAAGTATGACAGATGTAGCGGTCGAGACGTTTGAAGTTATAATAATCATTACAGTACCTTATTTCGTAAACGCAAGTTATTATTGTTTTTGCAGTGTTGTTGTATATAATGCTGTGTGCTGTAAATTTCGCTGGGAGAAAGCATTTACTGAAAAATATTTTGCAGATTCTTATTAATGTGTTGTAGCCGTTTTTGCTAGCATTGTTGATAAAAGTCATCTTGGAACCAATATAACTAAAAGATTGTTTATTTAATTATGACCTATGCGTTTAGATGAAAGGATTATGGAATATGACATTGATGAAGTGATTTATGATGATCGATCCTCGTTTCAACATATTCAAATTTTACACTCTAATACTTTTGGGAATATGCTGGTCTTGGATGACTTACAGAGTAAGACTGCAACAATCTACACAATCTGACAATGCTAGATAAAGTAATGGCTACCACTTGATATTAATTATTTATTTGTAGACCTAGCAGAATCAGATCTTGTATACACTGAGTCCATAATGTGCCGAGGCAAGGAGGATTATCAAGGAAAAGATATTTTGATTTTGGGCGGGGGCGATGGCGCTCTTTTAAATGAGCTTCGAAAGGAGCATCCAAAACATGTCACAATGATTGAGGTGAAACGCCGTGCTTTAGTCTAAATAAAATATAGTCCTTCCTTATATATGCAGATGGCCTTCAAAACGATCAAGATCAAGAAAATGACATGTAACGGTAAGCTGATATAAAGTAATCTTAACATCATAATATTGTCTCGAATGAACAGATTGACGAAATGGTCATGCAAGTTTGCAAGGTGTACTTACGTGCCGCTT
>JAHZNB010006980.1:0-11407 GCA_027744295.1 Callyntrura guangdongensis | reverse complement strand
TGACTCCGATTTAAAAATGCATATGTATTCACACTCCAAAAAAAGACCTTTAAAATGTGAGTTGTGTGATAAAAAGTTTAAAACTAAGACAGAGGCAAGGTCACATTCAAAAGTTCATATCTCAGACAAACCGCATCTGTGTGGCAAACGCAAGAAAAAATTCCAAACAATTCGTCAACTGGAAAATCATCAGAAAATTCACACAAGAGAGCCAGTGCACGAATGTGAGCTGGGTGGCTTACAATCTCATATTCGCATTCACACCCGGGAAAAACCGTACAAGTGTAACAAGTGTAGTAGAGCGTTTTCTATTAAATGCAATTTGATAAGACATCAGTCTGTGCACACTTCCGGGACACCCTATCAGTGTTCAGAATGTGAGCTTTCGTTTAAAAGTTTGGATCAAATGTAATATCACATAAAGCGAAGACACAGAGAGCCCACGTTCTTCTGCATTTTTTGTAAGGACGAGAAAGGGTTTTGGACAAGAGAAAAGCTACACCAGCACTTACGTTCTCATGTAAAAGAACGAGCGTTCATTTGTGAGGAATGTGGAAATGAATATAGCAAGTCTCAGTGTGCTCGGGATCATTATCTTTGGCACCACACGGATAAGCGACCATACACATGCGTGTCGTGTTCCAAATCATTTCTCTCTTCTAAACCTCTTTGTCGGCACAAGAAGCAAATGCATCCTTCAAGCTGTAGTGATTAATACGATCGTTTATACGTTTTTATTTTGGCATTTTTTATTGTTTTCGAATAAAATTAGTGATGAATTAGGTAAGATGTGATGAAGAAAACGACAGATTAAGTTCTTTGGAAACAAGTACTTTGATTCATTTTAATGATAAGGAACCAATAAGTCCGATTAAAATGACAAGGATGTAAAACTTGTATTTCAGTGATATCCGTATTCACAATATTGATAAATAATCTGGAAAAGTACATCCATTTTTGTATTCATTAAATGTTTCTACATTACAAGAAAGTCTTCACTTTTGCAAACATTTAACAAGTCAAACTATTGATAAAGCAAGAGCCACAATCAATTTTGATAAAGGTGTTAGTGTTGATGATGATGATGGTCACAATATGGGGAAGGATGCTACGCACAACTAGTGTCCGTGAAAAGAAAAATTGTCCAGCTTTTGAAACTGCGGGCTGCAAAACTTAACGTATGATGAAGTTATTATGTGCACATCCTGACGGCTTCCATGAAGACCAAGTTGGTACGGCGTCGGCTTTGGATGTGTGTAGCACGAGTTTGATCCCTCTATCTCCCATTTTTTGCTATTTTTACTATTTAGTATTGCACAGGAAAACGAATGATGTATTGTCGTTGTGAAGACAAAAGTATGAACAGAGTACAGTATTACCTACTATGTACGAAAAAAATAAAATTGCAAAAATGTGGCGGAAACGGGGATCGAACTCAGGATAAGCACAACCAAAGCCAATGCCCTTCGATTGCAAAGGAAGGCCTTTCACTTCTCGTGTACACTACACGGTCAATGTTCGAAGTGTGAGAAATCTATTATAAGTTTGGATATAATGCGAATGCATTGGAACCGACGACACAGTAGCTGGGAGACCAAGTTCTTCGGCTTTTTTGTGAAGACCAGAAGCGATTTACGTCAAGGGAAGAGCTGAACCAGGCACTTTGAGAACGGGCCTGCATTTGTGAAAAATTGGCACCATAAGAATAAGCGACCATAAACCTCCGACCCATGTTCTATATCATTTGATTCTTATCTCTTTTTAGATTCACAAAAGGAAACTGCACTCTTAAAAACGTAGTTGAATATTATTATCGTTTAGACTATCTTATGTTTTAATTCGTATTTTATATAGCAAAATGGCAGTGTTTCTAACATTTTACTATTTACCATTCAAAATAAAAGTATCTTTGTTTATTTATAGTTAATGCGCACATTCGCATGTGGTTGCTTCTGTTCATATAACCGTCTAAGGTATCAAGAAAAACGGTTCACGTCATGACGGATTTGTAGAGTATTTCAGAATGCCGCATGAGTTCAAGTATTTTGTAGCTAAACTAAGGGGATTCGTAGTGACAAGGTGACAAAGGACGCACAATGTAATATGTGGTACAATAATCTATTTAAAACTTTTAAATGAAACTCATTTATGTTCTAATAGTTCAGAAAGTTCGACTGTTTCGATCTGTTACCATTTACAATGCTACTTTTCTTCAAGCAGAAATACTAAACTTTTGACCATGTGGAGGGTAATAGTCAATATGCGTGATGCGTACTGGCGTACTCTGTTGCACAAAAGATGTCACAGGGACACATTAACCGGATTGTAACTTTTAATTTTAACATCAATAAAATATGAAAAATGGCAGCAAATATCTTTTCACCATCACCTAAACTTTCATGTAAAAATAACTTCATCATGTCTGAGTTCGGAGTTGCTTTTTTAAATAAGACCTAATCTGTAGCCCCAATAAATACCCAAATGCGTGTGACTGTGTTATCTTCCATGGAGTTCTTGCAGATTTATTTCTACGTCATTAAAAATCTCCAACCAAAAGCAAAGACGACCAACATTGTTCGATTTATGGCCGTCTCCAATCCAGATATATCAGCTAATCAATTACTCCGATTACGGAATTTGTAAATGTTTCCGTCATCCTCAGAACTGTGTCAAACTTAAGTCATCAACAACGGTTAGCTCTTCTGTGGCCAACACGTTTCCCTTCTACCATTAATTCGGTTGGAATTTTGATGGTTTTTGCGGTTACAAACAGGGTTACTTGCACTACTTTTTATGTTCCAATTAAACGTTGGAATCTACTTAACTTATCCATAACTAATATGCTACAGTATAGGTATTACGGTAAAGGAAATATTCTGCATGTAAATAAAAAAATATTTTTCGTCATCCAAATTAACAAAAACCTACTCCAGCATTCACAGTTATTCAGTTCCAGTTGGAATAACACTAAAGTAAAATCAGTTGAAACTTTATTTGCACTTTGTTAATGCCCTTTTAACTGCATTATAAGAAAATATAAAAGTCGAAAGTCCTTGTAATACAAATATGACGTCCTCGGCCTTCTAACATTATTGGTTAGTGGTGGTGTCTCCAACTCGACAGCAAACCTGACATCCCCCATTAACTTGTTTCTGAAAGATGAAAAGAAGATAACACATACTTGCTATTTATTAATTTGTAACATTTTACAGTATTTCAATTGAAAGTTATCATGAAATCAATGTTTACCATATCACCCTTAAGTAGCCGTTGTTACAAACTATTCTTAAGACAAACAATCACATGTTGTGTAATTATTTATTTTATTTTATTTCCAATTTGATGACAATCCTTCATATTGAAGCCAGTTATCTCTGTCTCTGTCACCACAATTGCGTCAGCAGTATATACATAATTTATATTTTCTTGAGGCAAATTGTAAGAGTAAAAGTACAAATGTTACAGTGTTTTAAAGTGGAATTTGGGATAATAAAAAACAAGTGGATTAATTGAAGTAATGAGAAATTAGTAGTTATTAATATAAGAAAAAATTACATTGTCAAAAATTATACGATAATCAGCATAGTTATAATATATCAAGTTGTGCACATTAAAATGATCATGTTGAAGTGTAGTATTGTTTCCAGTAAAATTCAAATCACCGTAAGAATGCACTTGCGTCTATTATTTGAAACTGGAAAAATTACGTACTTTTCGTTTGAAAAAAATAAGTTACAGGGTTTTAGTGTTTCTAAAAATATTAGTTACGCGGTTTCGTGTGTGGAAAAAAGTAGTTGTTGCCATGGCTTGTGGAACTGTCGATATCATTAAAAAGGCCATAACAGGCTATCAATGAACATTTTTCGCACTAAAGGACTAACATGCATCAACAAGTGATATTGTTAACCTGAGACGGTTTAATAAATTGTTTGAGGGATACACAAAAAACCTGGATATTTAACCTCACGAAAAGGTTATGTATGTGGTGTTTTGATCATTGGCATTTGCACAAAAGTGGCCAAAATGGAGAATTGGAAAAATATGACCGATTTATTCCGCTGCGCGCCCCCTTTCAATAACTTGTTTTATGCGGTGCCCCTCCCAAAAAAATCTGTGGGTTGGCTGCGCCATTGGTTCACATCCTTTCTTATGTGTGTTAGTGTGTAACTCCAGTTGTCATCAGGTACTATTAAGTGGAGTGAATGTAACTTCAATGAGGATTCAAAGCGCCCACAAAATGATGGAATTGTATGTACCGGCACTACAATTTCTTCACTGTATGCTTTGTCATTCATTAACGTGAATGCGGAACACATTTCAAGCTTGTATTGCCAATTTATTTTTTTATTTTCATCAAAATTAATGAGAATTCATAAAATAGTACGTCACGCAATTTTTTATTCTTTGAAACAAATAATACTGGTCGATACAATACAAAACATTTACAAATAAGAAATATGGTAGTTCTAGACGCATTTTTCTGTCGTTAGTTTATGTTTAGTGGTGCCAACAAAGATTCATTTTTTCGTGACTTAAGCAAGTAAAGACTCAAATATTTATACCTGCCAGTCAGGTATCGATTATTTACCACATTTATGGCACTTGTGCTTTACAACTAGAACATGTGTTAGGATTGACATTGCATATAAAAAGTTGTGAAAATTATACAAGAAACATTATTTTCACTGAATCGAAAATGCAACTGTAATAAGTAGATTACCTTTTACAGGATACTAGAACTACAGCAAAGGTTGAGAATAGTTTCTGGTACGCTGCTATCAGTGTTTTTATACTTGTTTCTTGTAACAAATTGTCTAGCAGTCAAAACTATAACAGTCGGAGTCAAGAATACGTAGGCAGTTTAAAGGACGGTCATATAAACACACAATAATGACAATTTTTACTTCAAATAGTTGATAGTTGTGTAGTTTCACATTTAAGATTATGAATGCATGGAAACTTAAAAGTACTGTGATTGAATTTAATGGTTTCCAGAGAAGTACCGCAGTTCCACTTTTACCAGTAAATGTTAAGCAGTTTCGTAAAATTGAGTAATTCGCAAAGCTTAAAACGTCATGGTGAGGGTTAAATAAAGTGTTAGACATACATATTTTAATCAATTTTTTTTCTTTTAAATTATAGTACTTTGCACTAACTTTAGTCATACTTTTGAAGATACTATTGTACTATAATTTAGTTTTACTAATTGTTTTCATTTCAATTGATCGTTTTTGCTTGTACAAACTGTACTGACCGTTTCGCAATCCGTTACATTGGTTTTGGGAATTTTAAAAAGTCTGTTTAGCGTACTCAATAATCTTGTGTGTTGACGTGTTCTTAGATGTTTTCGTGCTTCTTTATCTTCTGTTTTGTTTTCGCCTTCTGCAGGCTGTCCTTTTTGTACATAAAAGAAGGTGGTGCTAGTTGAAGGAGAACGATATGATGTATGCAAGGATGCCGTCCCGCTGTGCTTTGCAAGTAATCCATCATTATCTGGAGTTATTCCAAGTCGATGTTTATTGCTGATTGGACAGGATGTGTCTGATTTTTCCATTTCGGCCGTTTTCAGGAGACACGTAGGGTAGTCGGCGCGCATAATGCATGGATGGTCAGCCTTGATGCTAAGTTCAGCGTTCAATTTGATTCTGTGTTCAAATACATTATTTCGTTCAAGGTAGGTTGGAAAACAGACACGCACCGGTCTGCAGTTATCCACAGAAAAACTACCCAGTCTGTACGTGCTACGGGGAAGAAAAACATTAGTGCAAATTTGCTTAATTACGGCACATACACTAATGTACAGCTGCCGAGAAGATTCACTTTCACAGTCAGCCAGACCCACAAGAATTATATTTCTTTCAAAAAAAAATTTCCCCAAGTCTTCGATTAAGTCATAATGGTTTTTTACCAGAAACTTGTTGCGTCGTCCAAGAGACTTTGGTTTATCAGTTTTGTCAAGTTTAAGGAATTTAGACAAATTTTCTGGAATAAGTTTAGTGCTGACAGCCACCGTCGGTATCTTTTGTAGTTGTAGCACAAGAATATTTGCATTTTTGGGTCGGAAACGAAATTTCCGCAATATTTTGAAGTATCCAATCAATTTTTGAAATAAACATTTACAAGATGAGTTTTCTCCTTTAAAATGCATCCAAATGATTTCCACTGCAAATGCCAGCAACGAAAATAAAATTCCAAATAGCGGAATAATAAACACAACCTTTATGCTACCCGCTAAATTTGTCGCTTGAAAGAATCGAGACTTGACAGGAAAATCCAATAGCATTCCTGCAGATTCGTATGTCTTTTTAGTATGATGTTCATGCCAGCCCATAATACCTGATGAATACAGTCGTTTCATTCTAAACAAAGCTTTCTGAGGCACCCGTCCTCTCCATGTGAATGTGTTGGTGATGGACGCCATCACCTCTTTCACAAATGAAAGTGGTGAGTGGCGATATTGTTCGTATTTTAAATTGTATGTTGTTTTGAATTTCAAGAAAATGTAATCACGGACAAGTAAAGCTATCCTTCCCAATTTTGCGCAATGTTGAATTTTGTGGGACTTCCCAGCTAATTGATCCCAGTCTTCAAACGGTAAGGACGCGTCCAGCATTCTGGTGTTGTTTAAAACATACCCTTCCGCCTGGGATAAATTGGATGGAACATTACACGACAGCCTCCTTTCTGCACTATTAAAAGGGAATTTAAAATATTGTTAGCAACTACCACAAATTTACTAATCTAATAAAAAATAAACCAAACCTTGTATGTTCTCCCCAGAAGCGGGTAGTTAGCATATTGCTTATTTCGGATTTGTAAACCACAATCTCAGAACTTTCTCACTATTGTATGCAATGACTTCCGCGTTTAATCGACGAATCTTTTAGATTTTTATAGAGTCTAACACGAGTATTAAATTTGTCTGAATTTCGTTGAGGTAGGAAATATATTTGATGCGAGCTGTTGACAAGTTGGTCAAGTCTAGAAAAAGGCACGGGTGGAATGGGACTTACAATTTTTGTGATGTTATTCCCTTTGTATGCTTCGCCGAGTATCATCCCAATTAACATGGAGACCGTAACAATAATTCCAAAGCTAATATATCGATTAACATATTTCTGGTCATTAGCATTCTAGAAGCCATGGGAAACCAACTTCTTTCCGGTTGACATTAAGTACCTATCCAAAAATATCCGGCACAATGCCCTTCTATCTTGCTTGTGATGAAGTTCCTCTTGCACAAAACTTTTGGCGAGTACAATGATGCTCGATAGAACCACGGCTACTCCGAAGACTTGAAAGAAAAGTATTAAGCACCAGGTTGTGATATCATATGACGCCACCAGCTGCACAAATGGAATATTTCAGATCTGCTGACCACAAGCTACGAACAAGAGGTTCTTTTGGTAGATGGGAAAATGAGATGGCTGGTGGGGAGGAACTATGATGTAATCAATGGAGGGATATACAGCAGTTTCAATAAACGACACGCGTGAAGAATAAAAGGTAGCTTTGCTCTTATACGAGGCGTTGCCGAAAACATAATGCAACAATCGTTGATATACGCGCATATTTTCAGGAGACATGTCCAGTACGCCAAAGAAATCATTTAAGTCCTTGGACCTTGAATGCAATACGAACCGACTTTGATCACGCCAAGCTCGCATGCCTTCATTTAGTATCCAGAGCTGTTTTGTTTCGTCGCTGTGTATCTGGCGAATTGATTGATGAAGCGACTCAATGCGCAAGGCATCTCTTTTGCGAACTGCTACTTCTCCCACGGAATAAACGTCTTTCTTTTCGTCATTGCAGTCGTGGCAAATTACCGTTATTTCGTGAATGCGACTATTTTCAGTTTTTCATTGCAGAAATTCCCAATAAGCAGTGGGCCATGTAGAGTTTTTTGGGAAGTTTAGGCATATATAAATTCCACTTTTCCTTTCGGTTTTCCCGTCAAATAAAGCATCTGCGACAAGAATGTCATACCGCCATCTATGTTGAAACTGACTCGATTGACTGTACTCGCAAAATGGTTGGTTTTCGTATAATGTAGGTCCCAATTTGGTCCAAAACTCCATGCTAAAGAACGCAAACCGGAAAATTCCGACATTTTCATATGGACTACAGAAATGCGACAAAAGAGGCAATCCAAACCGTTTTTGAATGTCTCGAGACCAGTGCTGCACATTTTCGTTTGCTTTTGTTGGTGGATAAAGATAAACATGAACTTCACTCGTCCAAGGTCGTGTTTTAAAGGTGTTATCCACTTGATTTCCCAATTGTTAATCTGCTAGTGAAGTGTCGCATTTCGCAGAAGCGGCCACTTTTCCACAAGAAATACTAGAACTAGTGTTGCAGGAACGTCTCAAAATGCAACATCATATCGAGTGAGTGCGATCGGTGCCACTGGTGGTACGTGGAAATCCACACCTTCGTAGTTAATAATCTGAGTCAAGCAATTCGACAGCGAGGCAATGTAGTCAAGACAATTTTCAGGTGTCCTGTCTCTACTTTCAATGCTCTTCGTAAATTTATCATTGTGATTTTGAAACATAAATAAATTGCTGGTATTAGTACATCATGATAAAAATATATTTGTTAAATAAAGGAAAACCGTTAGCATAAATCTATTAGAAGTATAAAACATCTTCAGATCCGAATTGCGCAACAATTTAGTTCGTACTGCTCATTGTTAATCACTGATTAATAATCAGTGATTAGTTAAGTGGTTGTTAATTAATCACCAATACGTTTTTTCAAACATTTTTTATGCTTCTGGACAACAGCGCGGAGTATCCTTTGAGTGAGCCAAGATTTGAAATACCTTTCAGTCCAGGGGGAACTTTCGCTCGGTGTTTCACGCCAAGAAGGGGCGTGTTTCACGTATTTGTTAGTATTATTTGTTACTGTGGTTTCATGTACTATACAAACGAGTGTTGTAAAATGTTTTCAAGTCATTGGGAAATCCACAGGAAAAGTGGATCGTATGGGTATAAAACAACTAAAGTGATAAATGCTTATGTAGTAAAGAATAATATCATATAATCAAACATAATAAATGAATGAACTGTCATTGACACTATAGGCAGTTAAAAGTAGTTCGCGGATCAGTCCAAATAACAAATTTGTTTTGATGAGTCGTTAGTATGGTGATATAAAATATTATTCGGTGTATTTTTTGTTAAATATTTTAATAATTTGTGTTAGGGTATTATTCTTTTTCTACTATTCGTTTTACGTTAACTTGTACCTTAATCTTGCCAAACGTGGTAAATCTTATACAAGGTGGGAAAGTGGTTTTCAAGTGTCAGTGTGGAATTTTATGCGGCCAAAAATTCTAGATTTCAGCAGCTTCGGCCATGTACATATTTCGATTTTATAAATTCTTCAGACTGGGAATTTCAAAGATAAGACAAAATGAAACTTTCAAACGCAATTCAGAGTATGACTGTGCGTAAAAGGAATTGGGTATTGGGTATCATCGGTAAATTTAGTTTTCATTTTCGAGGAATTTGAAAAAAGTCTAATTGGTAGAGTAACAGGAATGGTTCAATTGCTGATCCGCGCATGTTTTACTGCTGAATTACATAAGGTTTTTGAAGAATTTACTGGTATAAGTACAGTCAGATGCAGGTAGCAAAATAGTGTTTTCATTAAATGTCGTGCACTTCAGTTTGGTCGTCCCTAAATCAGTTTTTATGGTGGTTCCAAATCTGTATTTCTTTTTTTGTTAGTGGAAAACGACACAAAGTTAGAGACCAAAATTTGTTTGAAATATATTTATGCACGCATTTTACGATATTGGCCCATAGTGTATATCAACTCCAAGCATTTTATCACACACCTACAAACGTTTAGAAATTGTTCAATAATTTATGCGAAAAATATTGTGTTAAAAATATTTTATATATGCCATATAAACCATAGCGGAAAACTTACTTCATTTTATAGTCAATGGACACCTGGTATCCTGCCAATGAAACCATAAATATGTGGTCCAAAAGTACTATTATTTGCATCGTTACTGTTTATGTGTGTACACTAATACGCCTGAAATGTAATGCGAAAAATATTTTATTCCATGAACCATGTTCAGAATATACTGCAAATATTGCCTTTGGGTAATATAAAGAATATAAACAAGTTCATAGGATGGGTGTATTTTAAGTTAAGCTTTGTACCAACTTTGACCCATAAGAATTTAGTCAACATTCAAAGAAATAACAGGGGGCATCCTGTTTCTACCTATATAGTGTGTGGCTGAGATGACGTGCTTACACCTTGTTAATCTCTTCTCGTTGTTTGTCGATAAGAAGAAAACCCATGTTCAACGGATTCACTGTTTCGGATTTATGTTAAAATTAGGTTTAAAGGTTTGGCCACAAATTCGACAACCAAGGGGTTGACCCACAAGGAAAAACTTTAATCTTAAAGTTTTTTAGATACCGTTATTACGTAATGATGATTTTTAAATGAAATTCCAATGTGAAAATATTTTTCCACGTGTTCTTTTGCCTGGCATGCCACGATAGTAAAAAAACGTTCACCTCAGTTTATTGTGAGCATCTGAGTGCATACAACATTTAGAAGTTTAATTGGCAATATAATTATTGTTGCTTATCATTTAAATTATCTGCATATATTGCATACATAAGGATACGAAATGGAAAATCAAAATGTTTACATTTTTTGTTAAAACGATTATATTGTCTTCACAGTCGGGTATCAGTATCTACTGCTGTAGAGAAAATACTGAAGTATCTGCATAAGTACCATTATTTGCACTACTACTGCTACTAATACTACTGAAAAAAATGTCCAATACTACTACTGATACTGGTACTGACCGAATCACAAAGTAACTACAATTCATCATACTATTCCTGAAAAAAACTAGACTAAAAAGCAAGAATTATGGTCCGCACTAGCTATGTATTTCTCAGGAAACTACGTAATCTTTATGTAAACCCCATTCACCCCCGGTAAATAACCACGCGGCTCACATTTAGTCTCTACTTCCGTAGTCAAAATACTGCAGTACCAGTATCAGTGGCATTTTTGTTAACGTTACTGCTACTTGTGAAGGAAAATGCATGCAGGAATACTAAAGTCGCAAAATGCATGCGAGAATGCTAATACTGCTACTGGTACCTACTATTTTCTGATAGAATTTCTAAATGCCTACGGGTATTACAAATTAAGTAGTAGTTAAGTACACTAATTTAAAGACTAATTGATGAAGCTTCAAAATATTTTAGGACCAATTTTCTTACTTCTAAATTTCAGTAGATGTCGCAATAAGTAGGCGTACATTACAGCAAAGGGTATAATTTTAACAGGTTTACACACTAAATTTGTAATATGCAAAATCCTTTCCAATTGCCGTTTTACACGAAACCAGACGAGT
>JAHZNB010006979.1:0-14509 GCA_027744295.1 Callyntrura guangdongensis | reverse complement strand
AAAATCCAGAGACCTTTTATCACAACTTTGTGAATGATATTAAAGGAGAAAACATTCAGCATAACATGCAGTAAGTAGATTATTTCATGTACACGTTTCCAAGTACATTAGGACCTCTTGAAAAACTTTTAAAACTACATTAGTACTACTTGTACCAGTTGTACCACAATTTGATACATACAGGAAGTACACGTGAGATGTTATGAAGTGAACAAAAGTAGTACATTTTGCAGCAGTTTTTTGTGAGGTAATAGCGGATATTCCAAGATGGAAGAAGAAAATGCGCTGTGTCAGGATTCAGGATAAGATAGAGGTTTTGGTGTATTTGATATTATAAATAATGCTCAATGTTCAATGCTTTCCTTATACAGACGAATGAGTCAAGAAGAACATCAAGCAGGAACACCCGAAGGTAAATCCATGGCTTACGCCGTTCGAGATATGTGGAGAGGTTTTGGTGTATCCGTCCGTATTGAACAGCACAAAACCCTGATAACAAGGTAATGGGCGCTTCTCTTTTACCCATCTTGTGTTCGCTTGCTTGCCATTTGTCTGTTCGGTTTATTATCAAAAGGCATTACAAAACTACATCACATAGTCAAGGAAAACAGACGTTTTCATATTTTTTTACTAAAGCCAGTCGTTTTCCTTTCGACCGATTTTTTTTTCTTTATTTTTTTCCATACACTTACATAAACGTTTTTCTTTGGTGCTTTTTTCTACAACTAAACATAGAAATAAATGGTGTAATTTCGATATTTCTCGGAATACATAGTCCGCTTCGATTACTAGAAGCAAGGAGCCCACTCCACTCCTAAGGGCAGAAATAATTTATCAGACACAAACATCTATGTTGAATTCTAATGAGAAATAATATTACTGAGCTTTTTGGTAGCTCTGTTCGTTACGGAGTACTTTTTGAATAAAATTCTTTTGTTTCATGGGACTGAAGCCTACTGCAATGAACGCGTACCTTTTTGCATATTTTTATGTTTTTTCGGGGGCCATTGTTCTAGAAATAGAAGTGAGTGACGTAGCGTATTATTATTATTGAAAAGAAAGTTTTCTTTCGTATGTTCGTATCACTTTCCCGTTTCCCTTTCTTCTGGGATTATATCTGTACAAAGACTAGATCAAGGTGTTTTTTTCTCTTTTCTATAGTTCGAATGTATCGCGAAAAAATACGAAAAAAACGTAAAGGATAGTTATGGCATGGCACAAAAAAATCAAAACGTAGAAATGTATAGGCTCCGATTTCAAAAATCCATCGAGGCTTGAAATGAGAGAAAAATTGGATTTTAAGTATTCTGCTCAGAGACTTGAATGTTTTCCAGCTCTCAAAAGGAATCTCTTTGAGTTTTGACTCGGAGTCAGAGAGTTGAGAGAAGAAGAGTGGCTGTGACGTGAAAGCGAAGAAACGTTCCCTTCTTCACCGGAAGTCTTCTTTTGAAGAAAGACCATGAGCTTACACCATACACTCACTTTTCTCTCCCGTATTATGTAGTTACTACAGAGTGCAGCAAAATAGCAAATTCTAAACGTATTATTCCGCAGCTGCCGAAAAGTTAAGAACGGGAAGTAACGATAAGGGTTCAGAGTCCAAACCAGAAGAAAAAAATCTTTAAAACTAGGTCTGCGTCTTCAACTTCACAGTAACCATCAATGCCAGTATGCTCATGATCTTGTTTGTAGCATGTATACCATATGCACATTTATACCGTGTATCTACATTTTTTATATCAGGCTGTGTAAAGCATACATACATTTCTTTACAGCGTCTTCAAATTTTCTTACTACATGCAAAAGTCCAAAACCTTACTCTCACACAGCAAATTATAATAAGTCAGGAAAGATCAAAATTGAGATCCAAAACATTGGAGCTTCTTTTCTTTCGTCTTTTAATATAAAATCTTTGCACATTACTCGGGAGTACATTGAGTCAAAGAGACTTTAAGCAAAAACGATTCCAAAGGAGTAAGAGTGATGAAAGGAAAACACATACGTACAAACATTAGAACACAGTTTAAAAGTAGACTACACAGCAGAGATTGTGTATATACTACTACGTACTACATGAATAGTAATAGCAATACACCAGGAAAGTTGCTCCCAGAGAGTTGATTCCAATATCCCTTGTGATTTAGTGATAAAAAAATCTGCATTGACTTTATACATACTTTATAGAATTCCAGTCCCGTGTACGGCTACGGTTGCTGCTGCTACTACTACCTTCTCTCTGCGTCGTCTGCATTTTTCTATGTGCAATGTACTACATGAAGGAACGAGCTAGTCAGTTCCATGAAACAAAAAAGGTCTTCCGGCACCAACATTAAAAGTTGTCTAGTCGATATGTATGTAGTCTTTAAAAATTCTACAGACATGCCAACGCGCACAGGCCAGGGAATAGAAGGAACATTCTCTCTCGCATATTAATCTACTTTTTCGATTACATCCGACGAAAAGATTACCGCACACGTATTTATTGTTATTACGCAATGCTATTTTCATGACTTCGACGAAAGGAGGAACAAGATGAAGAAGAGTTGCAAGAAATACAAGAGATGATGGGAGAAGAGCTTTTTGGTGAGAGAGAATGAGAGGGAAAGTGCTTTACTCCAGAAGAAGAACGTAGTATGTAGGTAGTATAAGAGTACCCGTTTATACGCACAGTGAAGAGAGAGAGAGAAATTGAATGAGCAACTTCATATTATCGAAGAGTTTTTTCTGTGGTGTTGTATGCGATACGGCATGTAATTTGCTATCATACAAAGTGCTTTAAAAAGGCGGTGTTTATTACCTTTGTTCTATCGCTCTCTCGTTCTCTCTCTCTCTCTCTCTCTCTCTCGCTCGTTCTTCCATTAAAGTTTCTATACATTGTCCATGCAGGCCTTTTGAGAAAGAAAATAAAATCCAGTTTGATAGGGAGCCGTAGAGTAATAATGGTTCAGTATAGAATGATTATGGTGTGATGGTGTGACTGAGCTTGTTTCGAATTTGGCGTTGATAATAGTGGAGCTGGTAGTGTTTTTGTGTAACATTGGTTGAATTTATATTATGCAGTCTTATGGGTCTATAAAGTTTGTATGTATTATGGAGATAATACTGTATAATAATAGTAATAACCTGTGCGTCGGTCGGTATCATATATCTTTTTTAAGCTGCTTGACATTTTTATGCCTTATTTTTTACTGGCTTTTCTCGCTTCAAACAGATAATTGGGTGCTAAAACAAACTTATGATCTGAATTTTGCATTATTCTCTTCCCTACTGCTTTTCATCTGATGCTGATGGTCCCTGGCTGCTACTTTTACTACTGCTGCTCTGGTATTTGGGTGATTCCTGTAGAACGGATTCTTTTAACTATGTTGAAGTTTTGGATGCGAACGAAACAGTTGTTTTCACCACCTCGAAAATTGGTGATGACGTGAATCTTCCCAATTCTAAACCCATGGTGGCCTTCTCTCCGTCTGGGAACTGTAGTGGTAAGTGAAAAGTAATGTATGATCTGATAAAGAGATATGTGGTGGGTGTGTAGGTATCCGTAGGAGCCAAACAATATTACCCATGCATTTTTTATGCCTACCCATCTGAAAATGGTGACAATGACACAAGTAGCATCGTAACAGTACGTATGCCTACCAATACTACTTTCTCGTGTCATATCTACCGCTTTTCCATCCAGCACAATAGTTACTACTATTGAATGGTGGAGCGTTTTATTTGATGGCACATTTCTACCACTATTATTACAGGGACGTGTAAGGTGTAAAAAGTCAAAGAGTACATGTTTCATTATTATTATTATTATTATTATTATGCATTACCATAAAGGAAAACTCCTCAGTTATTGGATAGTGGTACAAACCAGTAATGAGCATCGGCATGAGTTTCATCCAACAAGAGTGATACTACTACTGCATTCATAAGCAAGCTGGCAAGCAGGTGTTTTTAATAATAGAAGGGATATAATATTGTTAGTGCCCTATCATTATCAGCAGCTTCTTCAATATTATTACTTTGTTCATGTTCCACTTTTCTCTCTGCTTCCGCAGGAAAATCAGGAGAAAGCTGCAGATAAGATGGAGAAGTATACTAGGATTTTGCATAGCTGTTCGTACGCTCGTCGTAGGGTTGTTTTATGTACAGTGGTGGTTTACACCGTTGTACTAAATAGATGTTAGGTGCGGCTTGTAATATGCAATAATATTACCGATGGTAATCTAATCATACTTTAATATCCTCCGGGAGATGACGAGAAGCCTTGCACAGCTTGCCTGCTATGCAGCTTTCTAGCTTTCTGTAAATGTACACCAACTCATGTAACGGAAGTTAGATAGAAGGAAGGTTTCTTTTTCGGATTTTTTATGTTTGTCAACAAAAAATATTAATAAAAACCAAGTGTTAGTATTTTATATAATGTCTACGGTTCGTATTTCGTATAATGTATTATGCATGTTTGTATCTCCGTTGCACTCTCAAAAAAATCTTACAAGCAAGCCGTGTAAAATGAAATACGATTATTAGTATGATTATGAAATGGTCGAAGCTGCATCTCGCTCGCGTTTCATGATATTTCTAACTGTATCTTGTTAGGGTTATAGCAAGTATCGCAAAAACAGAGCATAGCCACCTGTCACAAGGGAGAGAGACGTGAAAGCTAACCATTAGAATGATTAAAATGACTAGCAGCTTTCACACAATTTGCATTTTATGACCAATAGGAACATTAATCTACGGACATTATGGTCGGTTAGTAGACCTGGCGCTCCTGAAGGCGCTCCCCCTTAACGGATCGATAGCACTAATACGATTCGGCAGCCTTCATCCATCAAATGTGGTAAGTATAAAAAAGACTCAAATTGCAGTCTTTTTCCTATTCATTTTTTTTTACATATTTCGCTTTTTAGATTGCTGCAACCGCAGAGATAGAAACCCATGCCGTGGTTTCTGGTAACGCTTTCATGCAGAGCGTTATTTTTCAAAGCGGATATCTCTTTTCCCCAAACACTTATCTATCATTATAGAGCGCGATAGTTTTAAAGATAGAGGAAAAGGGAAAATATGACGGTTTGTTATTTTGGAATACAAGTAGTGGGCAGAATACATTACAACGTCATAATCAGGAGAAAACACGCAAGCTATAAAGTTAAAAGTCGACGGGCGCTGCTTAACGTTGAACGTTTTAGCTGTGTGCTTAAACATACAACAAGTCGAGATAGATGGACTACGACCACCCACACAAACACAAACTCACACTTGTCTAGACACCAGAGTGTAGTAATAACAAGTCATTCTGCCGTTTATGATCGCTGTTCTGATATAGTAAGTGATATGCATCGGCACATTATGTAACTCGACACATTGGCAATATTACACCATCACCAGAGCTTTAGTATATGTGCTTCCACAGGGATTTTTAAAGAGGAGTGCTGCTTTATTACATCAGGATATTGTGTGATTGTGTGTCTAGGCATGAATTTTCTAGACCGCGCTCAGTGTTGTGTAACTTGTGTACCTGAAATACGATATAAGATTAAATGAAAGAGGATTGGGCTGGTGATGTTTTATACTGACATAGACATAAAATGAAAGTTTACTTGATACTTGGTCTTGCCTCATCTGCACCAGAAATGGTTTAAATCGACCGTTTTTTTGTGTTAGCTGCCACACACGACATGATATATATTTACCTTCATCTCTGGTGAAATAAGATTATGCCCCTTTGTATGAATGCGTGTATGTGTGTACCCATTTAGAGAAAATGCATCCGTTTTTTTTTCATTCCAAAAGAGATGAAACGAAACACATGCTGACTTTGCTGTTGTTATTATTGCTGTTTGTGAAAGAGTGAGGAAAGAAGAATCGTTTTTCGGACGCGAAAAGTGTGCTTGTGTGGAGGGGCAATAAATGAAAGTGAAAATTGGTTAGAAGTATGCATGTGTGTGTGTTGCTCATGGTGGATGTACGTGCACAAAAAGAACGTTGTAGGCACTGAGTACGGAGGTTGCTACGTTGTCTGCTCAAGCAAGCCTTTCTCTCTTTTGATTCGTATTCTATGGACGATTTCAAGGAGATGTACTTTAAAACTATACACGTTTTCTGTAAAAAGAAAAGTTCTCTTCCAATTTACAAAACAACTTTATTTCATCCTTTAAGAAGGCGCGATGATCAATCTACTTTTCTGTGGCACTCCACTCACTCCTCTGTCGTCTAGTTTTGTGATATATTTTTCCATGGAAGGAAATATTCGACGCTGTTTATCATTCCTTCTGAGTTTTTGATTCATGGTCTGTATGTCTAATGTGTCGTTGTGTAAATACGAATTCCTTATCTAAGAAATGAGCAGATGTTTTAAAGGGAGGCCTAGAAATATGTGTTATGTGGCAAGTATGGAAAATTACACATTATTCAAAGTTTTTAGTATCAAATATTTTTTATGGAAAAGATGTTAGCAATTTTGTATTTCCCCGTTTAGCCCCAAAATTGTTGAAACTGTACACAACGTTTATTTAGTTTAAAAAAGAGTGTTCAGAGTTTTCTAATTTTCTAGCGTCTACAACGAATCCAAGTTGCATTTTTACTGTTGCATGTGTAATAAGCGTTACATAAATTGTCAGTTGTGTCACGCCATTTTCGACTTTACGCCTGAGCTAAAACCAATTATAGCATAAACCGGAAAACATACAACAGAGGCACCATATGTATATATTTATTAGAACTCCACCCTACTATTACTTGTTCCAATTACCACATACCAACAACAGGGCTGCTGGCCACAGATATTTGGACAAGAACAGACGATTGTACACTTATTATTATTAGACATAAAAGTATTCCATCCCACAAACTAACGAACAAAACAAAATTCCTTTGGCGGCAAGCAGAGACTTGGCTTTTATAGACTTTCCCATAAACTTCAAAGTCAATATTGTCACAAGTGCTTAGAATATTTTCAGCGGGAAATGTTTGTGTAGAGCAGAGAAGACGTGAGTTATTATGAGAGAGACGGCTTGTGTTGCGCTATATGTAATAAACTTTGTTAGATTAATTTCCCAGAGAACAGGCTCTTGTCACAAGGAATCCCTGTACATGTTACATGGCGGACATTTACACTACACCCTAAACAGGGGAATATTATGCCTTTTATTTAATATGCATGAAGCAACTTTTTACAAGCTTTGTTTACTCCAACTTTTAAGCAAATACTCATAATAATTTTGGGAAGAAAAGTCTAGTAATCCCAGTAGTGCAGATATATAATGCAATTCAGACTGTGGAGAGCGAGGCCGCGTGCCGCCGCTTTCGCTGTTTGCAAGTTCAATCTTAATAATCTTATATGCTATGCTGACGATATCACTTATTACTCTGTATTAGGTAACCAATGCACTAGCGTTTGGATTGAAAGGAATCATCTTCTACCCGGACCCACAAGACTTTGGTCCATTACTACCAAGTGTAGCTGTTCGTCGAGCTTCATTACTGACTGTTGGACAAGTTCATGAATTTCAGGTAAGCTTCCACCCGAGCGGCAGCCAAAGCACGATATTATTAGATAGACAGGGTATGAAAGTTAAAACCGTTTTATGGTTTATATTCCATCCCAGCGCTGAGTTTTGTAGGGAGTTGAGCATACAAGGAAAGTATAATGAAAAAGCCTCACTATCATCATCGTCATCATCAGCAGCAGCAGCACGAGTAAACTTGATCCGCTCTCTATCTCGTTTTCTCATCCTTATTGGCCAGCTTGTATGACACACAAAACGCCAATTTGCCAAAAATAGTTGGTTTCACTACTACTCTTTCTTTAGCAATGATGATGCTGATGATGACTTTTTGCATGTCACATGACAGTTTTTTGAGAGCTTCGCTTGGTTGTACATTGTACATGTGTATATGCAAGTAAGTGTGGTGATGCCTAGTTGTACTCTAGAAATGGGCGTATGTGCCCATTTTGCGTTGTATTTCTTTTAAAAAAAAAGTGTCTTCAGTCTTCTACAGAAGCAGAGAAACTTTCATATAAAATATATATTACATGTGCTATCTTGAAAACTAATTAAGGGGGGAAAGTGATATGTAAAAATCTTAATTTCAGAAACACAAAGGGAACTGGAGTATTCCATGCCATACCATAAGTTCAAACGATGCGAAAAAGTTGCTCGGGTAAGTTAAAGCAGAAAAGTTTGCCAATTTAGGGACCAACACAAGTTGGCTTCTATATAATAAGCTATTGTGTCTTGTTTCTTGGACTTATTTACATTAAACAACCCATATTGTGGCCACACTCATATAGTCGCACACATGCAAAATCACACTAACTACTTTTTACTTTCCAACTCTTATTTTCTATGAACTGTCTATGTGACAACAGCAGTACTACCACCACCTTGGCATCGTACATTGTTCCTTTCTATTTTGTTCATTCCGCTTTATGGGCATTGTCTAACATGTATTTAGGTTATCTTGGTAGGTATTAAACATTCAGGAAAAAAGCAGAGAGGGATAAAGATGCTTTGTTTTAGGGTACCTATATCTAGCCACACGGTGGTCCTGTTTTAATGGGCAAGTAAGATAAATCACTACCACTTTCTGTACTTTATCTCATTAAAGCAAACTTTTCGCTTTCCATAACATAAAATAAAGTCGCGTCAGCATTGCCAGCTATTATTATTAATTCAACGCAACTATACAGTCACCGAGACAGAAGCAGGGATTTTTATGTGTAACATTACAAAAAAGTAGGTTTAGTACGCGGGTGCGTGTGCGGGCAGATTCCTTTCTTTTGTATAAAAGCCTGGAAAACAATTGAATAAAAACGTGTTGTCGGTCATAAAAAAAATTTGGTTGAAATTCACTGTCCTTCCTATTTTCTGTTTAATGTGGCTAAAAAGCTAAAAGTTCTTATTTCTCGCTATAATAATATCTGTTCTGTGCAGAACTCTAGAAGCCACCATGCCAGCACCAAAACAATGGCAAGGTGGTCTCGGAATCCAGTATTTTCTTGGTGGACAGAAAATTCGCCAACAGCAGCAGCAGCAACAACAACAGGGACATAAACACCAACCAAACAGTGGAATCATTGGAGCGCATAATGGCAGCGGCTCCCCTGCCGCTTCCTCTGGAAATGGAACAGTTCGGCTTCGAGTTTTTAATGAAGTTAAACTTAGCACAATCTACAACGTTATCGCCGCCATACCTGGCACGATGGAGTCTGACAGGTGATTTAATCACATTTCGCTTCAATTACTGAGAGCTTTTACCCTGACTACACGACTACAGCTTTTTCCACTTTACCCAGAGAATTCATTCCGACAAAAAATATAAGTGTCTAGTTGATCGCGTTAATTTTAGAATGGACATGACCAAGCATTCATGGTCGACAGTCGGTTGGAAATACATACTCAACTTTAAATACCCTTTTGTTTTTACGCAAGTTTCTTTTTTATTTTGCTAAACGCTGGCAATAAAAAGAGAGCAAGAGAGATAGACAGAGAGAAAGAGAGAAAATTGCAGAATTCTCAGGAATATAAATATTCCAAGGCGCATGCTAAAATACAGTAGTTCATCTATTATGTTGTGTGTATAATAGGCAGCTACCATATCAATGCGCAATTCTCTCATTCCCTCGACGAGATTATTTCCCAAAATGTCTTTTCCTGTTAAATAATTGGAGCAATCTCTTCTCTTTATGTAAACGTTAAAAGTAGGTTCGTGAAATGTATATACAACCAAATAGCATATTGTTGTATTTGTACTTACAAATTAGAGAATGAAAGAGCGGAGAAAATGGGGAACAGGATATACAAGAAGCAGAGTTGTCGGTAAAACGGTCTTTATTCTCAAAAATTCATGTAGTATTAATGCCTGTTTTACTTTTCATTACACGGACAAAGCACACAGCGCGCATTAGCTGGAGGGAAAACAAGATGAAAGCCGAGCGGAAACGCTATTAAGAATGAATACAATGGTCTGAGAAACTTGACTGACAACGGAACGAAAATTCAATAGAAATTAAAATGTTTAAAGATAGATGAAATATATAGATGTCCATATGCTCAGATACGGTATAAGATGAAAACAAATCTGCGACAAGTATAAAGCACGCGAAACAAAGACACTCGCTGTTGTAATGCCAATGGGATGAAAATAATGGAGATATAAGAGAAAATGTGTATAATAACGAGTGTGTGTGTCTACTGTCAGTGGCCTTTTGTCTACAAGCACAGAAGCAGACGTAAGACATTTTGCACAAAATGCATAAAATAATATACCGTGAACTTACCACCAACAAGCCAGCATTACATCGGCATCAACCCGTGAAAAGGGATAGCATAACAAACGAGTGATTTTGAAACAAGATTTCTTCAGTTTTGTACAGTTACAGCGTGTGTAGCGAGGTTGGTTATTTAAGCCCATCATTCGTCATTATTTATTCTGTCCCACTTTTCTAAACGTAGACATATTAGCACTTTCGTCTTCTCTTCTTTCTCACTGGCATTCGTGGAAGGCGACAGGGTTATTTTTTTAGTCTCTCATGAAATTTTAACATTTTAACACTTCGTTAAAGGAAAAAGGACACATTTCTAAAGGTACGTTTTTCATGGGAGCTCAAAGGACACGGACGTGAATGCTGAATGCTTGAAAAATATAATAAGCGTGTGGAAGTGAAATGCCCAGTTGGATGTTCGGCTGTTGGTGCTGCTGCCGCTTTACCTTACTTGCCTCGCTTCCTTGCCTTTCTTTACTTTTGACTTGTGTCCTCATTCTCATGATCATGTGTTTCTGACGGAAACTACAGCATGATTTTTACGGAAGTGAAAATACTGTCGTACGTGAGTTGTGATTCTCCGTCTTTCTGTCTTTCTCTCTCTCTCTCTCTCACCGCCCCGTGTTTTTTCTTAGTGTAAAATGTATGTAATGTGTGCGTTTGTATGTTTTGCGTTGACTTACAATTTCAGATATGTAATACTGGGCTGCTCTCACGACTCCTGGGCTTATGGCGCAGCGGATCCTGGAAATTCGTTAGCTATGTCAACTGAGCTCCTCCGAGTATTTTCCACTGCTGTTGCTGCAGGCTGGAAACCGAGAAGATCAATCTTGTTTATATCTTGGGATGCCAATCTTCATGCCGCATCGGGTGTTTTTCGTTGGCTTCAGGTGAATTTCCAGTAATATTGACTTTTTTCGCATTTTTTTATATTTGCCGTCACCGCGTCCCTGTTTTTTTCGCTGCCTTCTTGTTGAATAATAAAATGCTGATGTACAGGTACTTTCCCTTGCTGAGAGTGATCTTTGTAAACGAAACGAATTTCGTATCAAGTAAATAGGTAAACACACAAATATGTGTGTTCCTTCGGAGGAAGACACCATGAACTGCTGTATAATAAGGAAAAACGAGAACAAACTGGCGAAATTGTTTCCCCCTTTGATACTTGGCGTAGATTGATTTTCTCATATTATTCTGTCTTATCTTCTGATCTAAATTTAGATTTTTTGTGGAATGTGTGCCCTCTTTGAGAAACATACACTCGCTCTCCGATTTCTATAAGCTCAATAAAGTTGACGAAGGCAACAGTGTTCATAATTAAATTACAAACTACTTTATTTAGTTTTACGTTCCGCTGATTAAAAAGTTTATAATGAAATTAACCTGCTAATTTGGTGAACTAGATTTGCCCTTTTTTGATTTACTTTAATAAGAAACGCATGTTCCCAAGTTAATTGAGCAAACATATAGTAAAAGTTTTTCTCGAGAATTTTGATCTCATATATATTTTGTAATTTTCTGTCTGTGCGTGTGTGTTTGTGTAGGAGCATCACTTTGAGATTATGAGCCGTACTGTGGCGTACGTGGATTTGGGACGAGCATTACAAGGAAATGAAACTCTCCAAGTCTATTCCTCACCTCTTCTCAAGGAAGTGGTGCGAAAGGCCATAGGCCGGGGAGGAAAACACTCTCATTCCTCCACAAAAACTGCGTTTTCAGCACCTTCCTCACTCTCTGCTGCGAGTTCCTCTACATTCGGGAAAAGTTCTGCCTATCCAAACGTCCAATTTATGTCAGGAGTTCGAAGTGATGAGCCTTCCTTTGCGTTCCTAGGAAACCTTGGCATTCCTTTTATCCATCTCTGCGTTTCCAACTCTCCAAAGGTAAACTGATGCATTAAACATTTTGTACTTCGTTCGGTTTCCAAGAAAAAGAATGAAATTGCTTTAGCAGTATCATCATCATCATTTTAGCCTAATATCAGTCCTAGCCTTTCCAAGTAGATTCTCAATTCCTTTACACCAAACTAACCCATATATCTAACGCATGTGTATACCAAAAAGCTTCCAAAACTTGCGAGTTTTTTTTCTCTCTCTCTCATGACTTAACTTTCTTCTCTTTACCCTTTCTTTATCATACCAGGAAATAAAATAAAATATGTGTTCTCTCTACGACGGGGTGTAGTAGCAACCAAGTAACAACGGTTTACTTTGTATAACTGTATTATGTCATTCAGACGACATAAAACTTGGTTCCTTTCTTTTCTGCTCATTGTGTTGTTCCAAGAAAAAAATTCATGTTCCTTGGTGGATCATCACTTGCATGGAACACACCCAGACACATTTTATTTATTTGTCTGTGTCGTCAATAAAAGTAAATGTTATTATTACAGATAGAAATTCGCTTACTATTGCTTAACCTGCCTAAATCAAACTTTGGCTTTTTACAGTTTCCTACATTTTTGTTTTTTCCACCTCTTGTGAAAATGGGAAAGACTAAATTGCACCTAAAATGTTTTGCACATACAAGCATATATATACGCATATATTATATCGGTCCTTTGGGACTATACATTTTTATTTCCTTTTATACGCAACCTTTTCTTATCACCATACTGGATCCGGAAATTTCTAGAAACATAATTCTTCTTTTCTTACTGTTATGTATTTTCACGTCATCTTTTTCGAAACATGCATTCCTCAAATGCATGCTTCAAATTTTTCATCTAACAAACCGTAGAATTCTCATTTTCTTTTCCTCTAGATTCGTAACAATTTTTTTGCGCTGTGTGGTGCTTCTGTATATCTGGTATATATTGTCTAAATGACGCCTATAGAGTAATAACAGCCTATAATAATATCGAGGAATCTGCAGCAGTTGTTTTGTAAGGACCCTTGTTCCGGGTTTAACTATTGGAATGTGTTTTCGTATTTACTGTCCTAGTCTATTGGTCTCTTGTAGTAATACCACGTATATTCCCTTATTGTTAATAAAGAAAGTAAAGTTGGATCTGTGCATACGGATTTGGGGTGAAAGTTGCAGTACGGTGAAAGCAAAACAATATTGAATAGCGTAAAATAACATAGACTTTGATCACGAATATTTTTGTTACGAGTGAAGATAGATAGATATATTTACAAGTATAACTAGGTATATGTTCTATCAATAAAATATTGCATGTGCACATTTCCTAGATCTCCCGATGAACAAAAAATTTGTCAACAACTAACTGCTTCGTTACATCTTGGTACTGTTCTAACGCAAGATGAAAAGAAAGTATAATATTATGTATATACCGCAAACCATTCAAGAGTGTAGCAAGGATAACACAATTTCTTTTGGAAGCAGACAGACCGTACATAAAACGTTACAACTGGTGACTACTGATGGAATTGCGAAGCCAGTCCGTCAGGCCAAGATGGGGTTCACAGTCACAGTGTAGCCCCATAGCGGCCCGGATATACAATATACATATGTAGTTGCAGTCAGCAAGCTTGTGTAGGATTTACGAAGCGGAAACGAAAAGTTCATAACACAGTACGAAAGTGCTTTTACACATTTTATGATGAAATTCCCTCTTTCTCCTTTTAATTCTTTGTGAGTGTTTTTGAAATGAATGGAGCTGACTGAGTGGTGTAATTGGGCATCAAAAACTGAACATTGCAATAATAATATTCCTCATAAATTAGCACAATTAAGTGGGTTTCCAAGAAATATCTGAAGATCTCTCTCTTGGTGTATTTGAGCACAAGCGTAGGTAAATTACAGAAATAAATATAGTAATAATTTTGGGCTAAAGACCAAAAGGAAAAAGTTTTGCTTTCTTTTCTCTTGTCGGGCCTTTATGGGCATAATAAGGTCGAATGATGAATAAGTTCCTTCACTTTTGTATTGTTACTTGGGTAGGAGCAATGAAATAGGCTGGAAAAGCAAAGAGGGTCGCATGGTTTCGCTATTAAATGAGACGATCATGTGGTGATAAAAATGTGTGTGTGGTATTAAATGCTATATATTATACATGCCGGCTTTGTCTTATTGCTGCTGACTAAGGAAAGTCCGTGTAGATACATAAACATTTTTGGCTCGCTTCAGCCGCACTTACCCCGTTGTGGAAATAGGGATATATTCCCATTTTCAGATCTTTCCAGTTTCTCCCGTCTCTCTTCCTCATAATGACTTTATCACATTCTCAAAGTGTAAAACTTTTTCCATACAACTCTCCAAAGAATGAATAATATACATAGA
>JAHZNB010006977.1:0-12495 GCA_027744295.1 Callyntrura guangdongensis | reverse complement strand
CCACTACCAAGCGCATATTGAAAGGGGGCAAATATGAAACTGTTACTGTTCCTGGAGAAATCATTCCTGAAGGTTCAGTCGATTATCAAAAGTATCTCAGGCTGCAAGAAGGAACTACCACGTCTGAGCAAACATTCCAGGAGACAACAGTGGAAGAGTTCCAGTCATCTCCAACAACAGTTGTTTCCAAAACTATTAGGCGAGACGAATATGAGGTTGACTCAAAGACAGGAAAGCGTATTGTAAGAGCACCAACTACTACCAAGCGCATATTGAAAGGGGGCAAATATGAAACTGTTACTGTTCCTGGAGAAATCATTCCTGAAGGTTCAGTCGATTATCAAAAGTATCTCAGACTGCAAGAAGGAACTACCACGTCTGAGCAAATATTGCAGGTAACTCCTATGGATGATAGTGAGTCATCTCCAACGTCTGTATCTAAAGTTGTTACCCGAGATGTTTATGAAACTGATTCCAAGACAGGAAAACGTATCATACGAGGACCCCCTACTACAAAACGGATATTGAAAGGGGGGAAATATGAGACCGTAAGTGTTCCTGGGGAAATTATTCCAGAAGGCACCGTTGAGTACCAAAGATACATAAGGATGCAGGAAGCATCATCTGATCAAACATACAAAGACACATCATTTGAGGAGACTCAAACATCTGAAACCGTGGTGTCAAGAACCTCAGGGCAGGATACAACACGTCATTTGACAAGTAGTATTCACTTGGGCGACGATCAAATGAGTGCACCCCCTGGCAAAAAAGCGGTTCGTGGGGAGCCCGTAATGAAAAGAGTTCTGAAAGGCGGAAAGATAGAAACCACCATGCTACCTGGTGAAATATATTATGTCGACGAAGACGCAATGGACGTAGTTTCTCGATCCACTAGGTTATCAAACAATGCTTCGGAAATGATTTCCTCTGTGCAAGGAACTCAGGAACATGTCACGGAAAGTTATCAGAGCATGCAAGGGAAGTCGCAGGATAGTAGACAACAAGTCAATCGGGAGGGTGACGTTATTACAACCACAACAACGACTACATACGTTTATGAAGGTGACAAGCCAGGAGTAGTAACATCTGAGACATCAACAAACGTTGTAAAAGGCGCAGGTGAGCGTGTCAGTCGCATTGATGATACGAAGGTGACATCCTCTACATCAAAAACATCGCAGCACAGTAAGTCCAACGTAATTAACAGCCAAACCACAGATGAGAGCATTGTTAATTACGGTCTTAAACCTGGTGAAACCAAAGTAATCATAAGAGGTGGTAAGTTGCAAACATTTTCTGGGGGGCCAGCCCCAGAAAAAACTCAACCAAAGACGAAAGAAATTGTCGAGAAAGATTCTAGACAAACAAGTACTAAAGACTCAAAATCGCAAATTACAAAAATGTCTACATCATCCACTGAGGAAAATCTTAAAAGCACAACTTCTACCACGGAATCTACTACAGTAGAGGAAACTACGGCGGTTTCCGTAATTCAAGATCAGAGACAACGACATCAGTACCGTGGATCTCAAATGGAAACAATGACAGGTGGCACAACTCATGACTACGGCGATGTGCAAGGGCTAACCGTTGTCACTCATTCCAAATCTTCAATGCAACAGACTGAAGATCAAATTAAGGCACAGGCTCAGCTAGAGAAGCTGACCACTGAATCAACGGTCTATGGAGTGAATTATGATAAAACGTTGAGAACAGCCCAGGTTAAAGGAATTCACGAAAGAGAAATTTCGAGAGGAATCGTCCGCATTAGTGAACAGGGTGTGGAAACGACTGAAGACGTAGAAAGGTCTATTACAGAAATTAAAGCAGCCGACGTCTCATCTGAGATTGAGGTTGCAGAGAAGATAGAAAGTACGACACGAAGTTCTGACAGACAAACATTCAAATTTTCTGAACTTACTACACAGCAACGTGACGAGCAAACGAAAATGTTAACAAGAAAGACTGATTCTACCAGGAAAGTCGGCCAAGCAATGGTGGAGGATGTTTATGATGTTAAAGAAACCTTTGAGAGCAGAGACAGCAACAATGTCAAGTCAGTTGCAGTGTCCGATGAAAACTATACTTCAACGACATACCTGGAAAAGCATGAAGGTGATACTGTGGGGAAAACAGATACAACTTATTTGGTTTACCCACGTGTGGCACCAGTCCGTCACGTTGATAATCTTCGAGTTGAAGGAACAACTGAATATCGTACTACTAGCAATGTTGACTATAATGAAAAGGAAAGAGCTGAAAGACCCAAGCTTCACAGGCAAAACACATGGACTAAGCAAGAGGGGGATATGTACCTGGAAACTACTGCCAAAACCGAGTATAAGGAATTCCCTTTGTCCAAACAAGAAATTAAAAAGTATGATTCGACTTTACGCCCAGAAGGACCATTTTATGGTAAAGAGAAGCAACCCGCTCCTGTTGGAGAGAGATCTCAACCCGTCAAATACAAGGATAACTTGGCACCTGAAGGCCCGTTTTATGGGAAAGATAAGCAGCCTGCTCCAATAGGGGAACGCTCCTCACCTGTCAAACATAGCGATAATCTTCGACCTGAAGGTATGTGTACGCTCCGTTTACTTACGTATACATATTTGTTATCGGCTGTATCTTTTATAGTTAGATAAGTGGTGGGTGATCGCTAGTATGACATGGAGCTTTACTCCAAAAAGATATTATTATTCTGGATTATAATCAGAGTCATGAGTTTATAGTTTGTATATACAAATCAGCCACATAAAACAAGGATGAAATAGATAACAACAAATTTATTCAAAAGAATAAAAATGACCGACTATGCAAATAAAATGAATTAAATCCGCTCGTTGTTTGCAGGTGAATTTTATGATAAACCCCGCCAATCAGCCCCAATTAAAGGAGACAGAGCTGAAAAAATTGTACATGCAGACAACATTCGCTTGGAAGGAACGTTTGACGAGTCGACGACTACAAGAAAAGATTTTCAGTCTGTCACTCGTGGAGAACGTTATGACGTGAAAAAGCATGAGGATCACCTTCAAATGGAAGGAGAGTTTACTACAACAACTGTCAACAAAGAAATATATAAAACATTTAAAGGAGAACGGGCCGACGTACGTAAACCCACAGATAACTTGAAGCCAGAAGGTATGCAATATCTACGAGTATCACTTCATTAAGTATTATAAAGTTTAAATTAAAAAAAACTTTACCATAATTTTTACGTTCTAATCATGGTGTTATAGGTGAATTTTATAAGCCCGTTAAAGATCAGGTTGTTCCTGGCGAAAGGGCCAAACCAGTTCGTCACGAAGATAATTTATATCCAGAAGGACAATTTTATGAAAAACCGCAACAAGCAGCACCAATGAAAGGAGATAGGGCTGACATTAAAAAGCCGCAAGACAACTTGAGACCTGAGGGTGAATACTTATAATATATTGTTTTTTGTTATGTTTGTTATTTAATGATAATATTTCATTAAAAGAATGTCTGTATTTATAACTTTAATGTTACATTTAAATAATTTGCGTAGGTGAGTTCTATCAACGTCCAAAGGATCAAGCTGTTCCTGGCGAAAGAGCTAGACCTGTGAAACAAACGGATAATCTATATCCCGAAGGCCAGTTTTATGATCGACCTCAACAAGCTACTCCAACTAGAGGGGAAAGAGCTGATGTCCGAAAACCACAGGACAACTTAAAGCCAGAAGGTATTTATAAAAATGAAATGATAAAAATAATGATTGTTTCCGGTTTAACACGGTGTGTATAGGGATATTACGTTTACATCATATGTAATGTGTAGTAATTTGTTTACGAACTCTTTTAAACTTGTTTTACATAATACAGGCGACTTTTATAAAAAACCAAAAGAAGATGTTGTTCCTGGAGAACGAGCCAAACCTATAAAACATGGAGATAATCTTTATCCAGAGGGACAATTCTACGATCGTCAACAACAATCAGCGCCATTGAAGGGCGATCGTGCAGACATTCGAAAACCACAAGATAACCTTAAACCTGAAGGGGACTTTTATCAGCGACCAAAGGAAGAAATGATGCCTGGTGAAAGATCGAAGCCTGTAAAACATGATGACAACTTGCGTCCGGAGGGCCAGTTTTATGATCGTCCACAACAATCTGCTCCTTTAAAGGGTGATCGAGCCGACATAAGAAAACCTCATGACAATTTGAAACCGGAAGGTTAGTTGACCCCGCGCACATTTTATGCTATCAATATTTGTATTTCTTGTTAATATTATACTGATTATAATGCAGGAGAGTTCTACCAAAGACCAAAAGAGGAAATAAAACCCGGTGAGCGTGCAAAACCAGTGAAGCATGGAGATAATTTGCACCCTGAAGGTCAGTTTTACGATAGACCGCAGCAGGCTGCTCCTTTAAAGGGTGATCGAGCCGACATAAGAAAACCTCAAGACAATTTGAAACCAGAAGGTCAGTAAACGAGACGTACTGCTGGACCAAGATTTACGTGTATGCATTGGGTTATTGTATTTTATGTTATTTTAGGAGACTTTTATCAACGACCACGCGAAGAAATTGTTCCAGGTGAACGAGCAAAACCTGTAAAACATGGCGATAATCTTCATCCAGAGGGACAGTTTTACGATAGGCCTCAGGCTGGAGCTCCATTGAAAGGAGAAAGAGCTGATATTAAAAAACCGCAAGATAATTTGCAGCCAGAAGGGGAATTCTATCAAAGACCAAAAGAAGATGTTAAGCCTGGGGAACGAGCTAAACCTATTCGGCACGGAGATAACTTGTACCCAGAAGGCCAGTTTTATGACAAACCACAGCAAGCAGCCCCATTGAAAGGAGAACGTGCAGATATTAGAAAGCCTGAAGATAACCTACGTCCAGAAGGTATCCAAACAGACAAGTGATAAAATGCTTGCCGGTTGAGTATGTAACTATATATAATATAGGAATTTATTTAACTGTGTTTTTTTACCACAGGCGAGTTTTATCAGCGTCCGAGGGAAGAAGTTGTTCATGGTGAACGATCTAAACCTTTTAAATTTGATGATAATTTACGACCGGAGGGTCAGTTTTACGACCGACCTCAGCAAGCTGCGCCATTGAAAGGTGAACGGGCTGATATACGCAAGCCGCAGGACAATCTGAAACCTGAAGGTATTAAAATTGCTGTCACAACATGTCACTTAGCTTTGTAGGACAAATTAAGTAACGATAAAGTTGAATTTGAACAAGTATCCGGTGTTCTTTAAGAACTAAAAGCTAATAGCTACTTGGTCAAGTTTAAATAATTTACCATGTCCTAATTGTTGCAGGTGAATTTTATCAAAGGCCAAAAGAACAACTTGCTCCAGGGGAAAGGTCAAAGCCAGTAAAGTTTGATGATAACCTAAAACCTGAAGGTGAATTTTATGACAGACCGCAACAAGCAGCCCCCCTGAAGGGCGATCGCGCTGACATTAGAAAACCTCAGGATAATCTCAGACCTGAAGGTTTGTTATTTGACATGTACAAGTATAATAAGTATTAGTATTTTTAAGGATAAATGAGATAATGTTCGAATTTAATGAAAACAAAATATTTAATTGTATGTGATAGGGGAGTTTTACCAAAGGCCTAAAGAAGAAGCTCCTCAAGGTGAGCGGTCTCGTCCGGTAAAGTTTGATGACAATTTGAGACCCGAAGGTCAATTTTACGATCGTCCGCAACAGGCAGCACCTCTGAAAGGTGAAAGAGCGGACGTCAAAAAGCCACAAGATAACCTCAAAACTGAAGGTATTTTTTAAGACTATTTTTACCTGTATAAAGGTAATTTTAAATTGTAATTCTATTCGTATTTGCCATACCAGGAGACTTTTATCAGCGTCCAAGGGAGGAAGTTGTTCAAGGTGAAAGGTCAAAACCTGTCAAACATAACGACAATTTACGTCCAGAGGGCCA
Source organism: Callyntrura guangdongensis (assembly GCA_027744295.1). Lineage (NCBI taxonomy): Eukaryota > Metazoa > Arthropoda > Collembola > Entomobryomorpha > Paronellidae > Callyntrura > Callyntrura guangdongensis. The sequence continues at coordinate 6,556 of JAHZNB010006977.1, read as the reverse complement.
GTTTTACGACCGTCCTCAACAAGCTGCTCCTTTGAAAGGAGAAAGGGCTGACATTAAAAAACCAGAAGATAATTTGAGACCAGAAGGTTCCGAAAATATTTGTTTATTTATGCAACACGTACAGCCACAGTCTTAAAAGGTAAATGATTGATAATTTCTGGTGTAATTATTTTGGTTATGTTGCAGGCGATTTCTATCAACGTCCTAGGGACGAGGTTGTTCCTGGGGAGCGTGCCAAGCCAATCCGACATGGAGACAACTTACATCCAGAAGGTCAGTTCTACGACAGACCTCAACAAGCTGCACCTCTCAAAGGTGACCGAGCTGACATTAGAAAGCCAACGGATAATCTAAAACCGGAAGGTATGTTATTTATTGTGCTAGCTAGTTCCATCGATTCCATATAGTATTCTACACCTATTTTGTGGGCTTTCAGGCGATTTCTATCAACGACCAAAGGAAGACGTGGTTATGGGAGAGAGAGCAAAGCCGGTTAAACAAAGTGATAATCTTTACCCTGAAGGCCAGTTTTATGATAGACCTCAACAAGCCGCCCCCCTCAAAGGTGAACGTGCTGATGTCCGAAAACCCACAGATAATCTTCGTCCGGAAGGTATAACTATTTATCATAATATAAAAAGTTGACCAAATTTGCCCGTAGCATAGTAGTCAATTTTTTGTCTTTTAAATTTTAGGGGAATTCTATCAAAAACCTAAGGAAGACATAATGGTGGGAGAAAGAGCTAGACCCGTCAAGCACGGTGATAATCTTTATCCAGAAGGACAATTTTATGATCGTCCACAACAAGCTGCACCACTGAAGGGAGAAAGGGCAGATGTTAGAAAACCCACCGATAATCTTAAACCTGAAGGTATAAAAATTACATATTGGAAGAGGAGCACAGATAAGATAAGAGACGGACAACTGGTACGGCTATTAACTAACGAGAAATAATTTATGCAATTTTGAAATTGTTTTAGGCGATTTCTATCAACGGCCAAAGGAAGATGTAGTTATGGGCGAGAGAGCGAAGCCTATTAAGCATGGTGATAACCTTCACCCAGAGGGTCAGTTTTATGACCGACCACAGCAATCGGCGCCACTTAAAGGAGACCGAGCAGATATCCGTAAGCCAACAGATAACCTAAAACCGGAGGGTAAGTGCTCAAATGTTGATATAATTATATATATATTCACACATAGTTTGTATTATGTGTGATAAATAATATCAGCTTGTCACGGCGTTCAAAATCAATTTTTATGGTTCAGGAGAATTTTATCAGAAGCCAAAAGAAGACATGGTTGTTGGAGAAAGAGCTAAACCCGTGAAACATGGGGACAACCTCCATCCTGAGGGTCAATTTTATGATAGACCACAACAGTCAGCACCACTTAAGGGTGAGCGTGCAGACATCCGAAAGCCGGAAGATAACCTGAAACCCGAAGGTAGCAATTTTTCTTGATATTCATTCATTATGCACATTAGTGAATATTAATAAAGTTCTTATGCATAATCGTCATTTTCGTACATCAGGGGAATTTTATCAGAGACCTAAAGAACAACCTGTTCATGGGGAACGTGCAAGGCCTGTTAAACATGGAGATAATTTATTCCCCGAGGGCCAATTTTATGAAAGGCCACAAGAGGCAGCTCCTCTTAAGGGAGAGCGTGCGGACGTTATAAAGCCTACTGATAATTTGAAACCTGAAGGTGAATTTTATCAACGACCAAAAGAAACCAATCTTCCAGGCGAAAGGTCGAAACCAATCAAACATGGAGACAATTTGCACCCTGAGGGCGAGTTTTATGGCCGTCCCGAGGCTTCTGCTCCTCTTCGTGGAGAACGGGCCGATGTTCGCAAGCCAAAGGACAATTTGAAACCCGAAGGTGACTTTTACCAGCGCCCGCGTGAAGAAGTAGTCGTTGGTGAACGAGCCCGACCCATCAAACAAAGCGATAACCTCCAACCCGAAGGTGACTTCTACGACAGACCACAACAGGCCGCACCGATGAAAGGTGAACGCGCCGATGTGCGTAAACCTTCAGATAATCTGAAACCAGAAGGAGAGTTCTATCAGCGTCCTAAGGAAGAAGTGGTCAAAGGAGAACGTGCTCGTCCGATTAAGTACGGTGATAATTTACGACCTGAGGGTGATTTCTATGAGAGACCACAACAAGCTGCTCCGGTAAAAGGCGAAAGAGCAGATATTAGGAAGCCAGAAGACAATTTGAGACCTGAAGGTTGGAGAAAGTGTGCAACAATTTTTAATCGGTTTTTTTCATGTCAAGTTGTCTTTTTGTCTATGTAGACCTAATCAATATGTGAATTTTCAGGAGAGTTCTATCAACGACCAAAGGAACAACCAGTTCATGGAGAAAGAGCCAAACCTGTAAAATATGGGGACAATTTGAAACCCGAGGGTGATTTCTACGAGAGACCACAACAAGCGGCACCACTGAAAGGAGAACGAGCTGATATAAGAAGGCCGGAAGATAATTTAAAACCAGAGGGTAAGTTGGTTGATTGGTAAATTATATTTGGTTTGACCGGTTTTCGTTTTTAACACTGCATGAACAATAGTTTACACCGGTGATGGTAATTGTTTTTGTCTTATTATTTTAATTTATTCTCTATTATTGTATTATTTATTTAATTATCAAAATTGTAAACACCATAGTTCACTATCTACCTAAACATGCATGACCAATCATTTTCTAACATACGCTCACTCAAGCTTGTAATGCATGATCTAATAAATCTTTATCGCTACTTTTGTTTGACTGTTCTACAACAAACTAATTATTAAAATTTATCTTTTATTATTTGGTCTACTAATGATAATTTAAAAGCTGATAAGTAAGTATTCTAAACAGCAAGAACAATTTTTTGGGTTGCATTAAATAACGTGCTTTCCTAACTTGTGCCATTATTTATAATGACGGAACAGGACCTGGTGTAAGTTTTCTTTCCGTTTATTATTTTATTTAAAAAATACCTCTGCATTTACTTTGTTTAATGTTTCGTTATCTTAAAAGTAGAGCTTTATTGGATCGTAAGTTTTAGCAAAAATAAATGGTTACATAATTTAATTATTTAGGTGACTTTTATCAAAGACCGAAAGAAGGTCCAGTAATTGGAGAGAGGTCCGTACCCGTTCGTCAAAAAGACAATTTACGTCCTGAGGGAGACTTTTATGATAGACCACAAAACGCTGCGCCTCTCAAAGGTGAACGGGCAGATGTTAAGAAACCACAAGATAATCTTCGACCAGAAGGTACTGTCTTTATCTTCAAAACATTGAAACTTACATGGCTGTCGCATAGTTGTGTGTAATGTGTAATGTAACATAATTATTTTGTGTCTAACTTATAATTAATAATTATTTTCTTTATATAGGAGAATTTTATCAACGACCGAAAGAAGAGGTTGGCCCCGGTGAACGGGCTAGGCCGATAAAACAATCGGATAATTTATATCCTGAAGGCCAATTTTATGAAAGACCACAGGAATCAGCGCCGTTGAAAGGAGACCGAGCAGAAGTACGGAAGCCAGTGGATAATCTTCGTCCTGAAGGTCATTTAAAACTATCTTGAATCTTGACAAAAAAAATTAATCCCGTAATGCTCTTAGCGATATTTATCTTGAAATGAAACACGGACATTTTTTGACTTTACAGGTGACTTTTATCAACGTCCGAAAGAACAAGTTGGTCCTGGAGAACGAGCCAAACCAATTAAACACGGTGATAACTTATACCCTGAAGGACAATTCTATGAACGACCACAGCAAGCTGCTCCTCTTAAAGGAGACAGAGCAGAAGTTAGAAAACCCCAGGATAACTTAAGACCAGAAGGTTAAATTTAATTTTTACATACTTACATTTTTCATTCAAAATGTACACAGCTATTTTAGTCATATTATATCTTTGACTAATCGCATTTGTATATTTCACGTAGGGGACTTCTATCAGAGACCCAAGGAGGAATTGGTCAACGGCGAGCGTGCCAAACCAATTAGACATGGAGATAACCTGAAACCAGAAGGCGATTTCTACGAACGACCACAATCAGCGGCGCCGTTGAAAGGAGACAGAGCTGATATCCGGAAGCCTCAGGATAATTTGAAACCAGAAGGTACATTGATTGTATATACCAATTTTTACTGCAGATTTATTGTAAAATTTAACTCCACACAAAACCTTGTTTTATAGGCGACTTTTACCAAAGACCAAGAGAAGAGGTTGTTCAAGGGGAAAGAGCAAAACCAGTCAAATATGGAGACAATCTTTATCCCGAAGGTAAATTTTATGATAGGCCGCAACAAGCTGCTCCACTCAAGGGTGACCGCGCTGATATTAGAAAGCCACAAGACAATTTAAAACCTGAAGGTAAATGAAAATTGACTGAAAAAATGCATTGTGAAAGTTAATTATTGACCTTGTTTGTATGAAAGAAAAAATTAAAACGGGAATTTAATTTGTTGTTGTTCAGGGGACTTTTATCAAAAACCGAAGGAAGAAATGATACATGGAGAAAGAGCTAGACCAATACGACAGGAAGATAATCTTTATCCTGAAGGCCAATTTTATGAAAGACCTCATGAAGCTGTTCCTTTACGAGGGGAACGTGCAGATGTTAAAAAACCGAAGGACAATTTAAAATCAGAAGGTAGATTGTGCAGATTCTAGTTTTTTAGTTAATAAAAATGAAAAAAATGACCTACTTATCAGTAAAAAAAACATTGTGGATGCCAATTTAGGTGACTTTTACCAACGACCTAAAGAAGAAGTAGTTCATGGGGAAAGAGCCAGACCGGTTAAATATGGTGACAATCTGAAACCAGAAGGTGACTTTTATGGTAGACCGGAAGTTTCTGCACCAATTAAGGGCGAGCGAGCAGATGTCAAGAAACCAAAGGATAATCTGAAACCAGAGGGTTAGTATGTATATTCGCCATCAGTATTTCTGCGATTCCGGAAAGCATGCAGCCATCTAATGATGTTCTGCTGCACTTTTTGTTTAGGTGACTTCTATCAAAAACCAAAAGAGGAGCTCCTTGCTGGCGAACGCGCTAGACCTGTCAAGCAAACTGATAATTTGTACCCAGAAGGCCAATTTTACGACAGACCACAGCAGGCAGCACCACTGAAGGGCGACAGAGCGGATATCAGGAAACCCGAGGACAACTTGAAGCCAGAAGGTGAGTTCTATCGCCGACCAAAGGAAGATGTCAAACCCGGTGAACGTGCTAAACCTGTGAAACATGGCGACAATTTGTTCCCTGAAGGACAATTTTATGAAAGACCCCAAGAAGCAGTTCCTCTCAAAGGGGAAAGAGCGGAGGTACGGAAGCCTCAAGACAATCTCCGTCCTGAGGGAGAGTTTTATGATCAACGTACCGATGTAGTTGTTCTTCGAGGTGAAAGAGCAGAAAAAGTTATTCATCAAGACACGCTGAAAATGGAAGGTCGCTTTGAAGAAGTTACTACAAACAGACAGAACTACAAAGAATTTGTGGGCCAGCGTGCCGAAAGGGTGATTCATGAAGATTCCCTTCGTATGGAAGGTCGTTTTGAAGACACTACAACAAGTAAACAAAATTTTAAGGAGTTTAGAGGAGAAAGGAGTGAAATTGTCCGACATCAAGATAACTTGGTAATGGAAGGGGAATTTGTTGGTAAACGACAAGAAACAGTCTACCTTAGCAATCTGCGGCCCCGTTGAAAGGTGATAGAGCAGATGTAAAGAAACCACAGGACAACCTCAAACCGGAAGGTATTTACAGAACATTTAATTTGGTTAATTCATGTAATTTAATTCAGGTTATTGACTAATTTTATTATTTATGTTAATTTGAATTGCGATAATAGGCGATTTTTACAAAAGACCAAAGGAAGATGTCGTGCAGGGAGAACGTGCGAAACCGATTAAGTATGGTGATAATCTCAGACCGGAAGGAGACTTCTATGACCGACCACAAGGTGCTGCTCCGTTGAAGGGCGAACGCGCTGATATTAAAAAACCACAGGATAACTTAAAGCCTGAAGGTAGTCATTTTCGCTCTATATTTGTTGGAGGATGCAAGCGCATACTTCAGGTATTCGATTTGGGAAACAAACTAACGTCACTGCATCACTATTTCTCAGGAGACTTTTATCAAAAGCCTAAGGAGGACTTACGGCCTGGTGAAAGAGCGAAACCTATTAGACATGGAGATAATCTCTACGTTGAAGGAGAGTTTTATGACAGGCCTCAGGGCGCTGCGCCATTAAAGGGCGAGCGCGCAGAAGTTAAAAAGCCACAGGATAATTTGAAACCCGAAGGTTTGATAGTATTAAATTATTTACGACGATTTTACGGTTTTTTTGTTTTTTATTACTCATTATTATTTATTATTATTATAACATTACAATATTTGATTTTTTATATTATTATTATTTATTATTACATTGGTATTTTTGGTTTAATTATTTATTACATTATTTTCGAAGAATTTAGTCTGCAGTAGTTAATGGTTGCTTTGGGATGTATATATGTTGTAGGAGCATTTTATC
>JAHZNB010006976.1:0-13096 GCA_027744295.1 Callyntrura guangdongensis | reverse complement strand
CACTACTGCAATTAGGTATGATATGAGACGTATTTGCCAGATTTATCTGAATGAAACTTGCTATTGGCAGCTGTGGCAAAGCCTTGGTTCATTTATTTCCACTATATATGTTTTTATACATGAATCTGTGTGACGAAGGGTTAATCAAACAAAAAATACATGATTTGAATAATTACGACGCGAACTGGATTTTATAATCTAAATTTTTTAAATTATCTAAGTTCTCTAGAGTTGCCCTTTTTATATAGTACACTTATCTGTTACTGTCAATTTGTTATCTTATTGGTTACTGTGTCGTGTTTAGTCCATAACACACCTTACCTAATTCTTCACAATTTTAACGTTGAGCTTTGTTCTCCGACATCGTTGATTCCAAGAAAAAGTAATAACTTTTATTACGTTGCGTGTATGGGCTATGTAAATTATTTTGTTCACACTTAATTGTCATATTTCCGTATGTATTTACTATCACTATAGTCAGTATTTTGCAAAGGTTTCATATATTGTATAAGTTGTGGGTTGTACATATAACACGAGTATTATCAAACGAATAACGGTAAAATTTTCAATATACGTAGACTGTAGACAGTCATCTCCGTTGGACTTGAGATGAATCTAAATAGCGTAACTATTGTCTTTTGAGTGACGGAATGAAAAGTTCCGAATCATGTTGGTCGTAAAGTGATGTGACTCCATTCTCGCCTTAATTTTAAATGATGACAATATAGTGACAGCGACATCAGTAGTGACAATATGATGATAAAATGGGCTAGCGGCACGACAATGAATGTCGAAATACACACACCATAATTTCCCTTCTATGTGCCATCAGACTGGTGAAGTGGTGAGTTGTTCGTTTATAAATCCCCTATGGTACATTCGTAAACTACTCATGCATTCATTCCAGTCACTTAACTTTTTGTTCAGTTAAGTTAATATACACTTTTTTGCACACATCTATTGTCATTTGTCATTAGTTAAAGTTTCACGTACGTAAAATTCCATCCTGTGTGTTGTGTGATGTTACGTCGCACCAACTTTTCAGCCGATACTGAAACGATGCTAGTTTGCCGTCTTCACCAAAAAGATGTGCGTTGCCTGCAGTAATAACTTGCATAACAAAACTCTGTGTGTCTGTGTCTATATGCACGTAGTACTACACAGCTACAGACTTAACAGACTACCGACAAGGAAATATTCTCTCGTAATTCTAGTTGTAAAAATTCTTTCCGTTATCAAGTATGATGGGTGTCTTGCCCAGAGCAGTACCAGTTTTAAGTAGAAAAAACTGTATAGATATTGTGTACCTAATCAGTCTTTGTATATCTCCGTCATGCTGTATTCCATTGAGAAAAGAGAAAGACCATCATCATTTCCCAATGTTACGGGATAAGAGGCAACTCCACGGCTCTCTCTCTCTTGTCCCTCTCTCTCTCTCTCTCTGCTGGTTTCTTTCCAAAGGTTCTCCTTTGCTGTGTTTCCCAAACAAAAAACTGGAGTGAGTAAGACATTGTCCGTTCTAGGACTGTCAGTAGTCACTCAGAGAAAGAGGTTGTGTACCTACATGCTTTCATAGCTGTCTTTGACTTTCTTTGCACTGCCACTAAACTGAACCCTAAACAAGGACATTAAGTAGAAAGACAGGAGACTAAAACTGGAGGAAACTTTTTTCCTTTTCCTTCCTCTGGGCTCCCAGGCTGTTGTAGATATATAAATACACATTTATATATGAACATATTATCGCACTCATATAACAATACGAATTAAGCTTTTCCCACAATTTTTGTGAAGTAGAAAGTAAAACAAATACCGAATAGACGGAATATAAATGTATCAAGAGTATTCACTCTGGAACTCTGGCGGCTTTTTCTTCGTGATAGAAACTGAGGCATTACTTGTGTTCTATGGGTATGTACAAACACTCCATTCTTCTTCTTGCTTCTTATACTGTAGACGAAGCAACAATCTGCTTTGTTGTAGGAAAAACGAAAGTTTTCAACTTTCTCCTTTTCTCCGCTGTATCCATCCATCTGGTCATCCGTAAGACGGGAGTTTGTAGTTGTGCTTAGTGCCGTATTATATTTTTTTCTTTATGAAAGAATTTGCGTTTAAGAGTGAAAAATAGTTTATGTTTAAGAACATTGAAAAGAAGCTTCACCATTATCAGTAGCGGCTAGCGGCAGTGATACAGTACGTACATAATTCAAGACTTTCAACTTGGTGTATTGTACAGCATTTAGAAAGAAGTCTACAACTACAAATAAATGTGCACAAAAAGTGCGTTGGTAGCAGCAGTATAAGTTTTTAAGTATATGTGCCCATCGACATAAGGAAACAGAAAGTGGAAACGGGATGTCGTGCTGCGAATAAATAGTTGTTGTTGCGATAGTGGTCTCGGTCTCTCTTTAGAAATGATTTAGTGGAGACTGGAATCGGGATCTGTAGATTCGTTGTATTTCTCTTTTTCTCCAATAAAGTAGCTGTATGGCTGTATGGCAGCTTACAAAGCCCAATGTGTATTACAGGGGAAAACGAGAAAAGGAACGAGCTGGAAAAGAAGATGTAGCTGTTGGATGGTGCATTGTAAATTGTACGTCACGTCAAAGTACCGATCGATCTTTTTCCCCGATGTAGTGCCGCTATCACCAGTGGCGGGTCTGCCTCTAAAATGGCAGTGTTGTCAGATACTGCCTGTATATATTTATTCATCAAAAGAGAAAAGAACTAAATTGCATTTCGTTGTGCCTTGTGAGAACAAGATTTTATGGGCTGTGATAGAGGTGAAAATTCTTTAATTTAATTATAAGTCAGTCGACTGTAAGATTGGGGCTTCGTTGCGTGTTAGAGAATTCATAATCTGTCTTGGCGTGTCAGTTGTAGAAATGTAGGTCGTCATTGCCGTGCTTTCTTTGTCTTTGTGCATATAACCGTTATTATTATTTGTCGCATTGCATATTATTATACTTAAGTTGGTTACCAATATAATATATATTGGCTGGGAATGTACTACGTACACATATTATACTCGTGTTATTATTTTCGCAAGACAGACTACTATGAGTACACTTCTAACTTCTGTAAACACTAATAAATATTCCTATCCCAGCTTCATACTACATGGTATTTGGTTTTTGGTGTGAATCCTTTGTATCCAAAAAGATAAAAGTGTTATTATTGGATCTCGCGAAAGAAAACAGGACATATCTCGCATTGCATTACATGAACACGGGACGTGGAGTACCGAGCGAAACTGCAAATACGCGACAAAATTAGTGGTGACAAAATCTCTGCTGCTTGAAGGGATAGCAACTGGGAGTAAGGAGTTAGGACGGCGGCTTTTTGATGGTAGGAGTTTGGCAAAATGTGTTTTCAAGAAAGCGAGATAATTTACCATCAGATACCCTATAGAAGCATACTCTTTACTACGGCGGTATACTCGTAGCAGTACAGCAATTGAGTAGGAAGCATTAAAAACTCGTATATTAATGACGATGTACGTATTATACTCTTAGGTACTTATCGTTTGAAGTCTTCCTGAAGATTCCAGATAAGGATCAGTTACAATTTCCATGTAGGATTTTAGCACCCGCTGCATGTCGACTCGGCTGAGTCTAATCTTTTCACAGGAAGCGAAGCAATGATGATTTACATGCGTATTTTACAATGACTAAATGAATTTACACAATACGCTGGGAGAGTGGGTTCGCAGTAAAATATTATTTGAATGTCTTGCCTAACAAGTGTAGGATGTGACATGGTGGAAGTGGGTTTTTTACACGAAGCCATTATACAATCAGGGTTTTATGGTGTTATCGTTGGTATATTGCTTGGGAGGAGGCTTCTCGAGGTTTATTACACATTTATGACTTCGTTAATTCACTTACTGCCATATGATGATAATGTTGACGTTCCATTTTAAAATGCTTTCTTATGGAATGAGACGTCACTTTTTGTGTATATCATTTTTGTGAATATTTCATTATTGGCTCTGTTCCGGAATCACTAAAATGCTCCTCATTCATTAACCAGTAGTGTATAATATTATATATACGATTAGGATATATACCACAAGAGCAAAGAACGATAAATTAATATGTCGCCTCCGCGTTTGCAGATGTACATACAGTTTTGTTTTACCGGTAAGCCACCCAGAGCAAACGCTATAAAAATCGAAATGAGTTTGTGCTGCTGCTGCTGAGACTGAAAGAATGAAAAAATATTTTTTGTTATACTACTCGTGCCTTATTCGTGTGCTGAAATCTGAAGAGGAGCTAAGTTGATAAGCATATTATTTTATGCGAAGTAGATCATGTTTTTGTCTTCCAAGAGATTATTACGGACAACATCCTCGACATATTCGTTATCCTATCTCATAATAATCCTGCATGAAATATTTTGATTGCCATTAGAATCTTGTAATGCTGCTCTGCTCCTGCTTTTCAGTATAACAGAGAAGGAATAATATTCGAAAGATAATATAATGTATGGGAATTTCTATACTTTAACCTTCCTCGTGTCATCACGAAGAATAACCGTGACAGGAAGATGTATTAGTGGCATACGTGTTGCTTTAGTCTTGCCGTGTGTATCGGAATCGGTGCGAAAAGGGTATGAGACGAGGCAATGTTACTTATATTGTGGCGGTGGTTGTGGTGGTGCCGTTACTTACCGGCGTTGTTGGTTTGAATTTTGCATGCATAATTTCGTTGTGTTTATCATCAACCTAAAAAAAACTTACAAAGATGTATTATAGAACAAGAAGAATCATTGCTCCGTTTTGTTCTTCAACGACGAGCGAATATGCATGCATCCCCCAGTCAAACTTAAGCAAAAGTCTGTACATAAATAATGTTTGCTATTATTAAAAATAATACTGACTGAATGAGTGTACGGCGGCATGACTTTTATGTAACTTCAGAAAGCGTACTTACCAACCATGTAGAAATTTACCTACTGGTGAGAGCTGTTGCTTAAGAGAACGTCATGTAATAAAGGAAGAGTTGAGCTGAACTCACCCTACGTTGGAGGTAGAGAAATATGCTTTGTGAGAGTGGAAGTGTGTTTGCGTACGAGGACGTGTTCTCATGTCATATATGTAATTTTTTATGTACGTTTTTCATGAGTCGTATATGTAGTCAATAATAGCGTATACGTACACCCATGAAGATGATATTTATGGATTTAAGAGGGAATACACATATTAACGAGATTAAGCTTTATGCGGGTCTGTCGTCCGTGAATTTTTATTAGACCATTGTTTTAAGAAGATTGTGACGATCTTAGGAAGTGTAACAACATCACGACGAAATTTATGGATGTCTGGTACTGGCTCATCAACTGGTGGATAGAAGATGATACTTGTGATAGAATACCAGCAATGCATGCATGCGGTGATGACGACGACGACGGTGTTAATTCTTGCATTCTAATAATCTGTGTAGCAAATGCAAATGTTGGGAGGAATAGTCGAATCAAAAACTTGTTCGTTGCTATTAGTGTGCATGTTTGGGATTCATGTGACAATGATCAATAAACCACTAATTACTCCGTTACACGATCTGTGTGTAACGTGCCCATTTATTCATCTATCTGTGTATTATATACACAACGCCATATTGTTTAAATAAATAGTCATGAGAAGGCATAAATTTATGGTTGTTGGCTAGTCGAACTTTGATTTTACGAGCAATTTACTGAAAACAATATTCAGCGAAAGAATAATCAATAAATTGTTTCTGTTGTGAACACGTACAGTTGTGTTTTTAGCACAGGGAAAAATAATTGAACAAAAGTTTGTACACGTCGAAATTTGCTTACTGTAAGGCCCAGAAAAAAATTAGGGACTGTTTTTGTTTTTATACGTCCGTAGTAGGTCGTTTCGTACGTGCAGTTCCGTTTTTTTTATCGTCGTTTGCAAACAGCATTATCAGATAAGCGGGAATTGTCAAGAGTTAAGATCAACCGCTGTTCTTCCGTGGTAAGCAACCTTTCCTCTTCCTGTGTGTTCAAAAAATGTAAAAGTGCATTTTAAGATTGTGCAGGGTATTAAACTTGTTGAATGTACAGACTGTCATAATACGTCCATTTGTACCAAAAACACTTTACGTAATCTTTTTTCAAAAAGTCATCCTATAAAACTTAAAATTGGTGTTTCTGGCGCTAATCTTTTTAATTTTTTTAAATGAATATTTAAAAAAATTGCCTAAAAATTATATTACTAAAAGTACCTATAAGTAAATAAACATACATACTTACAGTTTCGGATAAATTCATTTGCATATCTAATGTAGATTGTCAGTATGATGTATAAAAGTAGCGGAAGCTCGTGGCTATAAATATTCATTAAAGTTTGGATATACGTAAGGTGAGCCTTACGGAAAATAAAATGGGCACACGCACACGTGAAGAAAAATTATTGACCCTAAGAAAAAAGCCGTATACAAGAATAATTATTTCGATATTGAAAAAAATATTTTTTCCAAATGTTAAATTTGGGTTAAAAAATCGGTTGATTTTTTTTTCTTGAAATCCTTAACTCTACCCACCTCTATTTAGCTGATTAAACTGTATTACTCATTAAGACTTTGAGCTCCGCAGTTTGTTATGATAGTCCTTTATTAAATGCATATGTCTCAGATGGTTCTCATTTTTGTTACGTCGTGAATCTTTTGTTCTTGCTTGGTTTAGGAAGTGGATTGTACACGTCTTCTATTGCATCTTACTTATCGTCGCGGTTGTAGTAGGTGCAGTTTATGTAATAGTATAATGCTTGACGAGGAGACATAAAAACGGAGTGGAGTGCCAAGTTAAGCCTCGCAAATATTTCGTAATGGCATCTCCTGTATGCTTGCATTCCACATCTCATTTTCTATTTTTTTGTCCCAAGTCTGAACTCAGGAGGATTTCTGTGAGATAAAACGTTCGAGGCATACTAGTGTGTTGGGGTAAATGCGTGTCACTAAGCTGGTGGCTATGTCTTTTAATTCAGTTTTATTATTTGGCATTGTCTTCGATGAACTACTTTTAGATGTTTTATTATTCAGTTCGTTACAGTTCATTCGATTACAAAAAGGAAATTTTTACTTCTTCAGTAGAGGATGACTGTACATCTTTCATTCTTTTTTATTTAAAATTAAAGAAATGCATAACACAATACACTAATACAATACAGCCACTCCACTACTATAAGTCAGCTCGATGGTCCTTGTAGAAAAAGACACGAGACTAAAGATACAGAGATTTACATCAGTGCTAGCATTCGGCGCAGTTCGGAACAAATGATAAGTGTTTCTTTTTCAGAGGAGAGATAAGATTTGGAACTTCCACTTTAGCAGGGAAAATACAATAATAATAATACTAAACAGATCTTTCGGTTAATCCATGAATCAAGCTGTGAAGTTACATGCTGCAGTACATGTAACAAAATACATATTTCCTACCGAAATAAACCATGTTTCTCATATTTTTACTTGGTATATGGATTAATTGATTAACAAATGAACCGGGTTCTTTGTTTTAACAAACGTGAGCGTTACTAATAAAATAGATTTAACTCAACAGATAAATAAGCTGGGTTAAGTAGAAAGAGTACATATAAATATAACAAAGAAGTTTCTTTCATTTCGAATAAATATCGAATTAAAGTGATTTCAGGGTAATGGTTTGTTTTGCTACTTTAGTTTTAGACATTTATTTTTGTGAAACAATTATTGAAATATTTAAGACATCAAATTTTTAATGCGGTTGGCGAGGGTATCATGTCGTCAGGTAACGTGACACTAGGTGACAGTTAATACCGACTTTCATCAAATACACTCTCGTTGATATTAATTTGTTAGCACTGATGTGGATAAAAAATTACCATATATTTTACCCGAATTTTTTACGGGTTTTGTTTTTGTAAGGTGTATAGGTTTTGCTTACCTAACACTGTTGCCAATTATTCGTAAAGTTACTTCCAAATTAAAATAATTTTCTTACACACTTTGATATAATTGGGCCCAATTACCAACACAGAACACGCACGGTGTAAAATACGCCATTTTATAATGTGCAAGCAAATGTGTGATTTCCTCACCTATACGTATGCTACACTTTATTCGTGTGATGAAGTAACTGAATTGTTCAAATTGGTGGTTTGATGCATCTAAAATTACCTATCCAGGCAATGCGTTTTCCCGTGCTTTCGAGCTGGGTGGAAATCAGATCGTCTCTATCTTCCTATACATATTTTACCAGAAAACTTTACAACCAACAACAGCGTGAAATTTGCCAAAAAGCCTGTAATTAAATTTGAAATTAGATTAAGTTTTAGATGGTCGGAAAACATTCAAACTGACGTCGGCTAGTTAAATTTTGTTCCAAGAAAAAAGCTTCACACATTCTACTACCTTCCAACGTCCCTTCGTACGCAAGTTAGTTATAAAAAACGGAAGCCATATTGTCGAAGTTTTTTTGAGAACAGTAAATTCCATAAATATGTAATTCCATGTGGAACCCGTATACCAAGCGCTGCTCAAAATAGAATGCTTGCAGATGCCATCAAGACGAAGAAAGAGGAACAATGTCGGCAGTTATTTATATTATTTTCATGTGTACTTGGGTTTGTTTAGGGTAACTGACAACAAGTCTCGAAAATGAATGGAGCAAGTTGGTGGTAGCAGTGTAGTAGTAGTACCAGTATAAAAACACATGAAAAGAGCAACTTTTTTGAAAACGGTTACAGCTTGAAAACAGAGTACAATAATAAAAGAACTTGGAAAATCTAATTTCATCCTGCTTTGCACTGCTTTGTGTAGACACAATGAATTTGTAACAACGAGAAAAGAAACTACAAAACTAGCACGTAACTATATAGCGTTGTTGTTGCTGCTGCTGCAAGCCTTTTCCGCCGTCTTTAAACTAGAAACTCTTATTGTACTCAGCCATTCGTTTACTTTGGAAATTGCACGTATTACATGTACATTACATGCAGGTCTCTCGCTTCATACTCCATTTTCTATTGTGATGCATCGCTGTATTTTCAGTCATCATGACTCATGACCATTACTGTGTGAAATGAAGTTTTTCCCGAGCTTCACAAAACTGTATCATAAACGTAATTTTTTCCATTACTGAAATAAGTTGCATGAAAAAATGAGCTACATAATAACAATAATTCATGTACTGCCTTCATCATCCACTAGAAACCAAAATAAGGAAAAGTTTTTTTTCTTCTTCCAACATTACACGGGTTTCTTTTGCACGTTCTCCTGGTGGAATTAGTTTGTATTGTTCTTATCCTAGGTTTTAGTGCTATTACAACCATTTTCTGGGATCTTCTTTTATGCAAAGCTCCAAGGGGTTATTTTCTGTTGTGCAGGTGGTGTGATGTTGTGGTACCAGTTTAGAAACAGTTTAGTTTTGTGGATAAATGTGTACAATTTGTATAATGTATCCTTGTCTCAGGTGAAGGAAAGCAATGAAAAATAAATAAACTTTATCAATAATGGCTGATGCCGAGGTAAATTTATATCTTTCAAGTCGAATTCTGAATCTGTTGGCCAACTTTATGTCATAAAATGATGCGCTTTTGTTATTCCCCAAATTACTTTTTGAATGCCCTGTGCATTTTTGAGCTCACGTGTAGGTCGCATTAATAATATTACTCAATGCTGCTGCTGCACTGCTGCAAACTTTGGAAGTTGTTTGTTGGGTGGGGGTGCTGTTCCAAGAGGGAGAACGCAACAACAATAAGTTATTGATTGTGAAAGTGTATTCTGTCTTATCGTTGTACTTGACCAGCTTATGTTGCATAATCATATTGAACAACTAATGAACTCGGCATAATTTTATGAGGAAGTCTTATAAGCGGAAAATATTTGCCAGTTATGTATAATCAACTTGCAAGGTTTCAGATTCATTTGCAATCTTTCCTTTAGTGGGGAGAAGAGTTCACCTCTCCACAAAAAAAACAATATATGCATTTTTTGTTTAAGTAATGCAGTTTAATAATAAGCATGCACATTATTATTGCAGGCAGCAACGTCAAATAGAAACGAAGATTTTGGTATGTTTTGTGCGTTGTCTAGATCGTCATCATCATTCTAAGATTACATGACTGTGTATACATAATTTAGGTGTAACAACCATTTGCTCTTACAGAACAAGCAGTAAAGAGGAGAAGCCGTAGAGAAGTTTATGCTAGCATGCATCTCATGTTACAAAGTCAAAAAAATACGAAATACTACGCTCGCTGGTCGCTTTTTTATATGTTGGTTTGCTTGTGTACAGGGGTAAATGTTGCATAGCTCCTGTCTTCCACGTAATGTATAGAGGCAAATTTGCAGCTGGATATAGCGGTATTATGGCTTGAATTGTATGTTGGAAAGAGAAAGCAGAGAGAGAGAGAGACTCCATATGGTTTCTTTCGTGTGTGGGATGGCCACATTAATTCACTCTTGTAAGCTGATCCGGAATCCTACAAACACGACGAGAGCTTGAAATGGTATTCCTTGTGGTATTCTGTTTTTTAGTTGGTGTGTGCGGAGGTTGCATGTATCTCCATATTGCGATTCGGCACACACACATGTCTTATGTGTATTCAGTGAATACAACACTAAAGGAAATTGTTATGCATTAGGATTCGTAGCAGAGTTTTGTGGTGAAATATTTCATAGAATTGTAATGGAACTGTAATTGACAGAATAAAACATTAGAGACGCTGATATGGCGTAATTTTGGATGGTTACATAAATTTGATATCGGTCATTGCGCTATTTAGTGTCGGCAAAATGTCTTGCAGTTGTTGTATGGAAAAGGAAAAATTGCTGCGGAGAATCCCAAAAAATACAAGAAACTTTCATCGGCTCACCTATCGAAGATATAAAATGCTTAAATCATGGAAAATTTGGAAATGCACAAAATATGAACAAATTTCTCTCTATTTTCGGTCCCCATTTAAGTTATGATGCTGCCACTGGTTTAAATAAAATTGTCGACAAACAATGCCATTGATATTTTAACTGATTTAACATGAAAGATGTCTAAAACTTATTGTAAAACGTTTCTTTCTTTGCTTTCAGGTTACCAGTACGTGATTCCCAGATTGGCTTCCAATGCTGACCACGTAGTACGACACGTATTTAGAATACTTTTCCCCCGTTTTGTTTGCTGCAACGGTTTTTTTACGTCTACTATAGTTTAAACTTGTTTTCCTGCGTCCTTTTAAACGTTTCATGTGATCAAGTTCCAACGACAACAAGCAAGGAGATCAATTAATAAAGTTTTGCGTGACAGAAAACGAATAAATCTTACTGAGTCCGTGATTGATTTAGAGTCTGCTAACTGTTGAAACGAGCCAAGCTTGTGAATAAGTTTTGTCTGCAAAACGTAAATTATCATTACTTAATTGAGAACCATTCTTTCAAGATTAATAGATTTATATTATACATAAATTCGTAAAAAAACGTAATATATACAATAGTAGAGAGATAGATATATTTTATTTAAACGCAAAAAGTAAACTACTTTTCGTGTAACAGTACATATACATGTAGGTCTACAAACACAGATATTGTGACAACGCATTTTATATAGATTGTCGCAGTAATTATAGATATAACTTTTTTACGTCGTACGGAGAGAAATCGATTTTATAGTTGCGAGCATTTTTATTGGAAAGATTGAGTGAATCTTAATACAATAGACTCAGCAAAATGGCAACGGCAACAGATGACCCTAATGTTACTCTCACCATCCGTCTTATAATGCAGGGGAAGGTAAGACAAAATCTTTCTCTCACTACGTTTTCTTTTTTTCCCTTTCTGTTGCTTTTGTAGGATTACCGTCTCTCGTCGTGTCGTGTTCCTTTCCCTTACACACATTTCCTTTTATTTTACCCTAAACGTGATATTTCTCTGTATACCGTCCTCGTATACCTGGATGGTAGCAGCAGCAGCAGCAGCAGCGCGCGCTTGCATTGCAACCTTTTGAAAAGCTTTTTTTTCGCAGCAGCCCTTATTTGCTTTCTCGCTAGTACTCTTGGATCTCTTATCATCATGTGTAGTTGTCAGGTGAAGTAACAAATGGTACTGATATCAACGATAATAAGAAATATGGGGGTATACTTGTCATCATAATTGTTGGTCAAGTTTGTTGAAAGTATCCTTAAGTAAAAGAGGCAGTAACCGGACTGCTGTGGTGTTATTCATCATCATCATCACGTCTACGCTTATCATCACTACACGCAGGCGAAAAAGTAATTCATAATAAATGCTTGTAAAAAAACTTCCCTTTAAATTACCACGTATGGGTATGTTTTTGTGTGTGCAGCATGACGTATAGAAGTAGGTGGTAGTTTCGCTATTGAAATTTATCTTTAAAAAAGTATAAAAAAAAGCGAACCAGGCTGAGAGCGTTTGTATATTGGGTTAGCTACTTTTTTCTACACAGTACTTTGTAAATTGAATATAAATTGAATGTAAGATTCTATCTACATTTGAATTAAAGAATAGGGCAAAAAGAGAAGGAAACCTGAATGAAAGTGCATGTATGTTGTGGAGAACGTTGATGCAGGCTTTAAAAACTTTGTTCACAGTTTCTATATGTATGCATAAGCTGACTCTCTCTCTCTCTTCTCTAAACCTTTTGGATCCGTCAACGAGATTGAATTGTACGAGTGAATTGAATTCACTGGTTAGGGTCGGGTTGGGGGAAACTACATGGAAAAGAAAGGAAAGCAGGAAAAATGTTTTCCTTCTCTATGATGCTCTTCACGCTATTTGGTTACTAGTTTAGGTGTATTCGGTAGAGTGTTCGCCCTTTTGATGTGTTCGTTGTACTACGTACATACGTACATTTTTATTTAAGATATATACATATTTGTTATTCACCATTTCCTACTTTTTCGCTGGTATAACATTTTCCCTTTTTTTGGTAGTACATTTTGTGCGAGACTTAACCAGCTTTTCTTTTTTGAAGGAGTAACCAAAAAGTAGTATGAGATGAATGGAGTGGGTGCTTTTACTATCTGGGCATACCAGAGGATTTTGCGTTTTGTCATAGTTGTTGGGTTGTTGTTAAAAGGAGAAAAGAGAGAGAGACCGACAACAAGGAC
>JAHZNB010006975.1:0-14600 GCA_027744295.1 Callyntrura guangdongensis | reverse complement strand
GGATATAATACCTAAGTTAGGAAATATTTCCGCGCCGCTTTATACTTTACTTTGACTGCCATCAATAATTTCTCTTCGGCAAGTGTTAACTGTCCTATGTCCTATCCTGCATATTATACAACTATTCTATAATGTGCCATATGAACGAATCACCTGCATTACGGTAGAAGAAAACCATAATTGATAATGGAAAAAGTTTGTAGTTATCTGTAATTTGATTTGTTTTAACTACATATCCAAAAAAACCTGAACTTTCTCAATCTCTGCAATATCAATGGTGCATTGCATATTGATTCCAATTTTTAGTCAAGGTTCCATGTCGTTGTGCCATCACTCTTTTTAAAACAGGCAAATAATGCTCTTTTATGAAAATGAAAGACATTTCCAATCATTACGCTTTAGACCAGATAGAAAAGTGTAGGTTATTATGAGGCTTCTTCAGAATATTAAACAGTTTGTTGATTGTGTGCATGTGTGTGTGTGTGTGCTCCTCCATCCAACCAACATGATGATGATCCTCCTGAGCATATGTAGATTAAAGATTGCACTGGTAAACACATGTGCTTCACAAATAGGCAACAAAACATTAATCTCAAATTCATAGTTTGCCATGTTTGATGTTATTTGTGAGTTTTACATTATGTGTAATGAAACAAAACTCCACTATCAGAAGAGCCTAACCTTCAACTAATGTGAGTCACTACTACTACTACTAACTAATATTTACTACCGTAACTGCACACATACACACACAATATGCATCTCTCCTGCTACTTACCTGACCAACACGGTGTTATCTTACTGGTGTTACTATTTCTTGTGAAGATTGATGTAAGGAAATAATATTAGAAGATGCGATGATTTTTTCTTCTCTCTTCTGCTTCTTCTTCGTCGTCGTCTTCTTTTTATAAGCACACATGGTAACAGTTCTAGCAGCAGTAAACACGTTTGCCCATAGGTTTTGACTTAATTTATTGAGTGTAAGCTCACCAAGTTGCCGACTCTATAAGGAATCAAGAACTGCCGAAGAGTACAATTTATGGGAATAAGGCAATCCTGATTCTTTCACCATATTTGTAAGATTGATGATTATTCCATGTTGTACGAATGGAATATTCATTGAGTCTTCAATGATGTTTTAATGTACCGCACCGGGTGATCTTCTGCTTCTGATGATGATGCTGATGGCTATCACTGTCTGTATGTTACATATTATAAAAGTAGAGTTTTGTTGTGGACAAGCAAGCTCTATATATCTCTGATCTCCCTCTCTCCCTTTTGACTCGCGTTCTCATCTCCTTGTCCATTACTCATTACACTATATTATTATTGCAAAATACGTCAAAGGGGAACGAATAATGCAAAAGCGATAATAGAAAATGGTTTATCAGATATCAATGGGAATAGTGTATAGGTAGGTAAGAAAACATTCTCTTGGTTGTTTGCTCATGTTGTGTAGCTGCGGTCTCGATCTGCTCGCATCCCCATTTTGATCAACAGCAGATCAACGGTTATCGTTCATTTGCAGGTTTACCTGACTGGGTTGGCAATTGGCATTATGTCGACAAGTACCAAGTGCCTGCCTACCTACCCACTACCAGAACATATAAATAAATGCGATCCCAAACCCAAATGAGCTTTAAATAGTGTTCATCCGCACAAGCAGATAAGGACTTTCTATTTAAATAATCATTAAGAGCAAATGGATCAAATTGAAATTTGGCGAATTTGTTCGGCGGCGGATCGAGGGTTGTACGTTTGGGATTGCAAGCATTTGAATATTTCGCTCAAAATGTCTGATTGTTCGTATTCGCCACTCACCAATATGGTTTATATTGGCTACACATTTTTATATTAGATGTGAAACGTTATGTAACAAGAAGATGTTAAATATGTTGAAGTTTTTGCGTGTTTTGATGCAGGGGTTCATTTCTCACGACGTCTCTCACATACATCTTCCCGCTTTACCATCACGGTTTATAGAAATGTCGTGACATTCGTAGTTTAAAACTTATTCATAATGACGACGATGATACAAAGGCCGCTTTTTCTAGAGAAACACGATGGATTTTTAATTCTGTATAAGAGCAAAATTGACGTGCGTAGAAGGAATCTATTAAAAATTTAAAGCAGTAAAAAAACGAACAACTTACAGATAAGCTGTGAAAGTTCCAGAAATTGGTGTGTGGTATGATAACGAGGATTGATGCCATCTGAAATGTGTAAGAATTAAATGGCATTACGTTTTAAAAAAAGGGAAATTGAAAGGAATCTTATTAACCTGCTTCTAGAATTGTGCACTTGGTTTCAATAAGTTGACGCTGTTCTAGGTGGCCGTACAGCGAAACCACGTCAACGTCATAGCCATAATACCCCTTTTCCACAAGAAAATTAATGGACTCTCATGCAATTTGCCAAGCACCTTTGAAATTGAAACGGAATATATTTGGAATATTATTATAATATTATGCATAGACAACTTTTTATATTTATTATATTATGATTATTACCATTATCAACACAATGAATGTAAATTCAGTCAGTCGGTTGTTTGAATGAATGGTGATGGTGAGAAGTAAAAGGAATAAAAAGAAACTGGATGGATAGACGGCTCAAATAGTCAGCGTCGTCGTCGTCATCATCATCATCAGCAGCAGCAGCAACAACAACAGCAGCATCATTGTATTACTTCTGAGATGAGATGGATGTTCGTGTTTGATATGTAAATTAGGATGAGCTTCTTATTTGGAAATGTGTAATCTTATGAAAGATTATGATCAAATGATGATGAAAGACGTTACGCTGAATTATGTACTCACTCGGAGTAATAATAACAGCTTTTGTGTGTGTATAGTGTATATAACATGCAAGTTTGTGTACCTTTCGACCCGCACTAGAAGAATCACACATTCTACATTCGTACGAGCAAGAGAGAGAAAATGGAAGATATCCGTTTGATGGTTTTCGATGAGATGGGGTTGAAACAAAAGAAAATCTAATTTTCAACCTGTTAGCGATTCGATTAATACCTGATTTGAACGTCATCAGAAATTCTGTTTTGATTTCCACACCAGTGCAGTCCCAGAGATCCTTATGATAATAAAATAATAATAATGTGTCATTAAATATGACTATGACTTGTAAAATGACAGCCTGACTGAAGAAGCAGGATGTAAAGACGTGACAACGGAAGTAGTCTATAAATAGAGAATAATTAAAAATAGAGAAAAGAGAAAATTCATTAAGTCTGCAAAATAGTTTAAAGGATTTTTTACTGCAATGTGTCACTGTAAAAATGTTTCGTGTTTGCGCTTTTCATATTTTTTATGGCAGTATTGTGTTTTGTGTTGTGGCAGAGGCAGTCATTATTCACCTGTTTTGTTTCTCAACAGGCAATAGACCATAAAACAGTATACGACGATATCATTTCCGACGAAGGAACCTGCGATTTGATGAAAAGGTTGAAAGAGTAAAGAATCGGGAAAAGCATCATCAAACACAGCACGATGTGCTTCAATGAAAAGTGACATTGATGTATGATGATACGAGAGCAGAGGGATATGTTTCTTTGCCTCTTTATGTTTGTGATGTATGAACTGTTGTTAATCCATTCAAAAGGTGAGTGTGTATCCATTATTATTATTATCATCATCTTGAAATTTCAGAGTCACCTTAAATCGAAAAGCTTATTTCATTCATGTAGTAAATATCCAGTATAAAATACATATTCCTTTTAAGCACATATGTACATAATATATTTCCCTTATATAGTGTGTATACTCTATACTTTCGTAGGTTTGTTTGTATCATTTAATAATAATAATAAACCAAGACGTGGAGATTGATGATTCACACATTCTGAAGTTGTTGTTACTTAAGCATGTCGTAATCGTTCTTTATGAAAATTAATATACTCAATCCGGTGACATGAATAATATCTCCTTCTTTTCTCATTTTCTCTTGCTTCTTCCTTGTTTTGAAAGTGCTTAGTAAATTAATAGTATTCATAAACGTCCAGATTAAAATATAAAAAGTGCAAACTTTTAAGGCACCACAATGTGGACCCTAGAATTCTAATCATGTTTTTACAAGAACTGTTATGCTCATTATGTTCTACAGAAACTGAAAAGTATGATTGATCAGCCACAATTGCGACATTATATTTTTATTTTTATTCTGCACTTATTGTACTCTATCAAAATCCCAAGGTATGTAGTTAACATTTAAAGGGAAAAGTATACCCTTTGCGTATATTTGGGAATATGATGGAAGAATGACACTCAACATGGCTAAATAGGTAATGCTGGTATAATAGTTACTTTAAATTGGCAGTCATTTTTTACGAAAAAAAATAAATGACGATACATGGCTTAAAGTCCATTTGATGAGTGGCAAGGTACCACTTTATTAAAAGTGCCGGGCCGAACCAGCGGAGGAACAGATTACCAAAGAAAAATTAAAAAGCCAACTAACTATAGCTTAGAGATAGCAGGCATAATGGCCAAATATATGTGTGTGTGTATGTAGTACGTATTAATCGCTTATATTCAATGGGAAATCTGTACTACATCGTAAAATCATGACTGCACTGCAGGTAACATCATTCGCTTTTCATCACAACTAACTTTTTAGGCACTACTTTAAGCGGAACTCTTTACATCAATTTATTCGTTGATACCACATGCTACTTTATAATAAATACAATAAATAATCACACAATGTTACATGTAATGAAGCCACCAATTTCGGTACCCATTTTTGAGTACGTAAATCGATTGCTACCTCTTTGAGTTTCCGTGCAGGTTACCACCTGCAAAGTAAACAATAAACAGAACGTATTACGCTAAACGCTGAAAGCTTAATGCCTCGATGTTTCTATTTTGGACCAAGAAATACTTAAGCATAAAAAATCCTCAGAACCCGCTTTCCGATTATTCATGACTGGGAAATTGGGTAAAAATCAATTTACCGTAAATGAAACGATGAGCATCGATTGCTTTTCCCCCATTGTGTTATCAAGATGTAAGATGAACTAGATTACATTTTTTAGAAAACAAGCAGAATATCAACTTGTATACTTTTTAATTTGTCGCAGAAGGGTTGTAATTATGTGCAATTTAGTAGAATAAATAAATCATTTGTGAACCAAGTAAAATCGATATAAATTAAACAAGCTCGCCTAAATTAATACCGCGATCATGATAACGCGATTTAAGACAAATTCAAGTTTCAAAGCTCATGAATCTAATCAGTATTAGTTTCTTTATATAAGTTATAACGAATGTGAAGGAATGTTGTATGAGACTTTATGTATTTCATCAGATTTCATCTTTGAAATATCTCAAATACTTGCATTGCATTTGTTTTAACCGATAGCTTTCAATTTCAATACATGATTGATAATGAACTTTGAGTTCTGGACCTTGATTGTAACTGAAGGAGACGTCACCTTAAGCTCAACTTCCCTTACAGATTCTCCTTGCTACTGTACAGGGGAGTAGATAATTTAGATTTAGAATATATGGTCTTGTAGGGTTTGCATGGTTGATAGTAACTTTTTTTTTAACGCAGCAGTTTTAAATAAAGCATTTCAACGTCTGTTAACATTTCAAAGGCATGAAGTGAAAAGATGTACAAAGTTAGCAATAATAACCCAACGTGTAAAGTTAAAGAAGCTCTACATCAACACTCAATCCCGGATTTTTTTTTTCATTTTTACAGTTACCTATTTTAGGAATTTTACAGTTTTACTTGAATTATGAAGGAAATACGACCATTTATAAATGGCTTTTTCGTTATTAATTTTTTTGAAAAATGAAACGTAAACACCGACGATTGTTGTAAGTATCCATTTTAGAATTCTTTCTCCTGCTAAATCATGTAATTACTTTGTATAGATGTTTATTACATAGTGGCACATTTTGTGTGAGGATCATATTGTACACTGTTTGATTTATTACGGAGAGATAACGGAGACACGTAAATAAAGGTGACAAAATGTACTGCTTAACTAATCCAACACCTTTACAGAGTACAAAAAAATAAGCCAAATATTTATCCTTTCGCTTCATCGCTCTTTTATTACAATGTTTTGCCTTAACTGCATGATAAACTCTCGCCCATACAAAAATGAATGAAATATTTTATTTGTTGTGGTTGCATCTATTCATCTCGTTTCTTTGTCATTTACTTACGATTAGAACTAACCACAGTGTATGTATGGAGGACCCTATTTATGAATAAAATACTTTTCTGCTTACTTCAGCCTGTCAGCAGGTTTTTTTGGAAACTGCTGCCTGAATTCAACTTAGCCACCAAAATATCACTACAAAGCAAACCATAAACACCTCGAGCATTTAATCCTTGTCGAGTGCCGTAGCCTTTTCTTTGGGGCTAAATAATATGAATACAAAACCACAAGTAGCGTACAAAATGTGACAATGATGATGATGGTAGTGTACGATTACGTAATTCAGACTGGCCGTGTACATATTGTGCAAGTTAGTTTTTAAAAAGAAGAAGATACAAGTAGTAATGGAATAGAGATGATGATGGGTATTTTGAGCACCCAAGTTAAAATGAGTGATTTATGATGACAGTTTAAACTTTTGTTACTTTTCACCAAGATTTCAGTCCACCAAGTTTGTTTCTCTCACTTTAGAGTAGTATGTCACTTACCTGGGCATCTGCGCGTGGGTATGTACGTAAATGGTTGACAAAGTAAAATCAGATAGAAGCTTTTCCTTATATCACATTTTTTTCTGAAAAAGATTCTCCTTACTATTCTATCCATAAAATGTGGTTGTTACAGAGCATTTAGAATAGGCGCAGGTGTTAAACCAACTGTAAAAAACAGAGTGCTGTATGCGATGCTCTGCAGATCATGATAACATAAAGCG
Organism: Callyntrura guangdongensis; assembly: GCA_027744295.1. Classification (NCBI taxonomy): domain Eukaryota; kingdom Metazoa; phylum Arthropoda; class Collembola; order Entomobryomorpha; family Paronellidae; genus Callyntrura; species Callyntrura guangdongensis. The sequence goes on along the minus strand of JAHZNB010006975.1, from coordinate 7,701 downwards.
TTCAAAGTTATGGTAGCTTGAATAAATAAATAAGCTGTATACACAAACGTTGTTCTAGCTTGACGACAATCGTCACTACTGCTCTGATCAGATCACAAACTTTACTTGCTATTGAATGAAGTAGAAGCAATTTTATTCAGGTATATGATCGCATTCATAAGACACGTTAGTTTTGAAAGTTATTGAAATGATAACAATAATATTTATTGACCGCGACATTAATTTTATGTTACACATGATTCTCTGTAAAGAAAAGAAAATTTGTACACTTCACTCCCAAAGCAAATTATTACTAAAGGGATTCAGTCAACCGTTTTGGTGAGTTGTTCGTGTGACCAACAATCGTAACTGCAGCAATGTGATTTCCTAGTGAATGCAAGTAGTTGCCTAGTCTCCTCAAAAGGCTCTGCATCAACCTCGACAGAAATAATTTATTTTACATGGGTAATATTTTTTCCAGATATTCCTGGATGCTTCCAGGCTAAATGTCTCTTACAACAGGATCTAGAGGAAGCAATTTGGTACATTACTCAACGTTCGTATGGATAGTAGCGAGAGCAGTAATTGACCTATTTCTATTCCACAGGCATGCTTTTACTACATGAAACATTTTTGTCTCATCTTCTTTCTAAATGTTTTTTTTTGCTATCGCCCTCATTATTTTACACTTATTACACGCGGATCACATGCACAATATGCCTGTAGCCTGTGGTATGAAAAGTGTTCCTCTGTGTAAGTGAGTATAGATTATTGCTTCCTAACTGGTTTTTTCTGCCATTTGGTGATCGTTCTGTAACAACGACCAAGTTGTCCATAAAGTCCCGCGCCATGGTATCATCCATCCCCATGATATGCCTTGAAGAGGACTATTTCAAAGGTGGAGTGTTAACATACTGCGTTGAAACTTGAGACGTTTCGTTACTGATGACAGTACATTCAATAAAAGTGTCATGTTCGTTCCTCAAAAACATGGTTAGTTCAGGTAAAATTGTGCAACAACATGACATTCACACTAGTATTTAACCAATCACAATTGTTTGCGTCACCAGAATAGGTTCTTGAAGAGTGAAGTCATGACTTTATCTGATTATGCATTTTATGTATATAAAAAGAATAGAGAGAAAAGGAGACCACAGGCAGGGAAGTCAGTGTTATTCTAACCTCGCGTATAAATAACGCTATTATATTATTTTTGTAATTTAGAGAGAGAGAGCATCCATATTTACATATTATACGAGGATGATCGTGTATAACTAATCTGATACTTACAATTAAGATCATTGACAACCATTTAGTGTTGTTTCTTTTAGATCCCCTTGGCTTTATGAAGAATTTATGATCTTCGAATAGGGAATGAGAAAATATAAACACGGGTGGCCTATGGTCACGGCCACGTCACGATACCAGGCTTTTATATCGTCTGGGATTTGTTATCGAGTACAACTTGAGCTTAAAAAAGTATTTATTGATACTGTTATTACCATTACATATTATTGCAGTAGGGGTGATTTTATTGTTAAGGTTGTAATGCATATACGCTTAAAAGTCATCATCAGTAAATACAGGTAGATGAGTAATATCTTTATTTTTCGAATAAATACTTAGTGTACTCATACCGTGCATAATTACGTTTTTTCCAAGATTTTCATTTGGGTAACCCCGTACAAACAATATTCGATTTACTGCAAAACTGCTGTAAACTTTCTACTTGTCGTACCACGTGTATTATTATTACAACTCAATGATTTAAATTAAGAAGTAAAAAAACGAACAAACGTGTCTACACTCGCTTTCATACCATTTAGATATAATGCAAGGAAAAAGTATATTTGGCAACAACACATTGTATGAAGACCATGAAATTGATCCTCACGACTTTGAAATTGGGCTTGGTCGCAATTATAATGTACCGTGTCATCCTTTTCCATGATCCCATACGCCACACACACAGTGCTCTCTCACTTGGCACGCATCTTGTGTAGATTTTTTTACCTGAAACAAAATCTGCTATTTACGAGAAACATACGTAAAACCAAGAATGACAGCAGGTTGCGCATAACTACTTTACTTTACTTTACTGCAGAGAGTTTAGAAGTGAGTAGAGTGTATATTTTGGCTACGTATATTCTCACTTTCTGTCTTTTGTGTCATAGACTTATCTCTATTGCAGAGAGATGCAATGCAAGATACAACACATAAACAAAAACAATGATGTATGAATAATATAGTCCTGTGATTTATTGCACTCGTAGAAATAATTCTTAAGAAAATCTACGATACAATGACGAAACCAGGCATGTAATGAAGTAGCGAAATTAAAACTATAATTGTCTTTTCAATTAATTGTTGTTTGTAAAATTAACTAGACCGGTTTGTATATTTATGTTAGCCACCCTATTTTTTTAAATGTGAATTTTTTCATGAGGTATTTTAAAAATTTATAAAAGATAGTTTGTAATCGTCGTTTCCTTGCCTGTCACAATGCAAAGAACTTTATGATGTGCTGTCTTACTTTAGATGCTTTCACCATTCTTCTCACCAAAAAGACCAATAATTCTCCATTCACATACCAAAATAAAGGAAAATATTTGCTCATTATTATTAGCTACACAAAGATGAAAAGAATACCTTAAAGAATTTAAACATGCAAATATTTTTTATTATGGTTGACAAATTACCTGTATTTCTGGGTATTTATTTGCTAAACATTTTACCGTGAATATTTGTAGAATAGAGTGATGATTTAAAAGCCAATGTTTTCAAATGTAGAAAAAACCTCTGAAGTTTTTAATAGTACAGTAATAGACGGACACTAACGAAACCACACGTAGTACTAAAGTGTGTGATGGGCGCTATTTAAAACATGCGGGGTAAAATGATGTATCGCTGATATTGTGTTACGGTCTGAGCACTCATGGTGTGAAGATGTTTGCCTTTGAGTGTTTTATTGCACGTAATGCAAAGTTTAAAAAAAATATATAATTCAACAGTCTTGCACAGGTATCCAACTAATAAACATTATCCGTTTTGTTATTACGGTCATTAAAGTTTGCAGAGCATGTACGAGCTTTATCTTTAAAGACATTTTCTATGTCAATGATTATATTAGTAATAATTGTATACCAAATTACGTTTAAGATATACGGAAATAAAGTTTATTTAATAAACTACACCTTGGAAGAGTTGAGGTCTCAGGTCTTGCTCAAATTCCTATTCAAATCGGCATAATTATGCATTCTGAAGAAATGGGGCAATATGACCAACAAGTTTTTACTATCTGTTAAAAATTAATCAAAGCTTAAACACGCCGTTTAAAATAATCTAACGATTTATAGTTAGCAACGTTAGTCATTTTTCATGAAAAAGTTACAAACTTGTCGATAAAATCTAATCAATTGGGAGCTCAAAATTGAAGCTCAATCAATTAGTCCCTTGGAAAACTTTTACCACCCTAATTCAAGCCATTCTGGGTTTCATTAGTTATCTAAACTGCCATCCAGCGCTACCTAAGAAATAGTTAGAAATACATACATCCATTTCCGGAAAGAAATGGAATAAGTGAATACATTTGCCTAAAGTATAGAGAATAAATTTTAGCCGACTTTTTTCAGACCTATATATTTGTTACTTTTGCTATGTTGGTGTTGTTAAACCTTTGAGAAAGGAATAAAGAAAGGAAAGTAGCATGAAATAAGATCATACTTATATTCTTAGCTTCTCTGAAGCTAGTATTCGTTCGGGTAAACACACATCTATCTTGTCGTCAGTGTAAACTCAAACTCCATAGCTAAGATAAAAACGACGACGATGAGGAGGTTGAATATGAACTATGAAAATAATAATGGGAACGATGACGATTGAAAATCTTGCTAATAATTACGTTCAGAATCTTTCTCACATATTATAGTCCACGTCCATGTGAACAAATTGTATATTATCGTACCAAAATTGTGTGGGATGATGGTGGTGGAGACACAGTTGAATTGCATAGGAGGCTTGACTACTATGAGACGATTCCATTATTTCTAAATTTGAATGTACATCAGACAATACTTATTACAATTGTTATTCCATTTTCTATTGTGTTTCGTCCATTGTGTGTTAATTTGCCTGATTCCATAAAGAAACAAAGAAAGAAACAGCAAACCGAACACAATGTAGAGACTGAAAGTTGTATACGTACATAGTAATCAGTATCACTGTCTGTCAACAAAACTGACAAAAAAGTCAGCCTCAATCTCACATCTCTTCTCTCTTGTATCACACTATCTTGATCTCACCATTTTGTTAAATAGGATACACAAAATACATTTGATGATTTTAACACATTCATTCATATTATGTATTTACATGTTAACGCTTAACACCACAAACTCAATGCAAGTTAGAGAGAATCGGTTTGTGAAAGGCACCTCGTATTTTTGTCAAATGGATGTTTCAAAGGGTCTGCAGTAGAACAAATTAACAGGTTTAATAGATTGTAGTAACGTTACCTGTCACTGCAATGATCAAGATTTTACAATGTGGAAAATAATGAAAAAAGCAGTTTCATGATTTCTTGGCCTCACCATTCGTTAAAAATTTGTTAAAATGCGGTTAGAAATGTAGGCGCTTTTGTTGATGTCGATGGGATACATCTCAGTACGGTAAACTTTGTAAATGTCTAAAAAAAATTCTGATTGCACAACAAGCAATTGTTTCAGGATTACCTGCAGAAACTTTCACTTTTTCTTAAGTAAATGACATTTTCATGTTAAGATTGGTACGACAAGGCCTCTTAATCCCGTTACAGTTACAACTACAACCAGCCAACAGGCACGGCATGTTTCTAAATTTTTACTACTTACGCAGATAGTTCAGTAGATCAGTAATATGCAACGAAAAAATTGTACTTTTGGTTCTGCATTTTTGTACACTGACAGGGTGATGTCAGTCGTATTGCCTAGACAAAAAAGTTTATATCAGGGCGCGGCTCAGTTGCATATGACAGTAAACGATGCACATCAACTAGCTTGCACTCGGAAAAAATCAAGGAGAATGATGTATTATACAAATGATAAAGTCAAAAGGCTCATCTACCTGTCCCACAACACCATTAGATTACCATAAAGATTTGTCCAGCCATTTCAACTTGTCGTGTTGGTTTGCACGTTGCATTTATTGGTAGTATTTAACAAATGCAAATAAGTACGTGTGTACATAATATCGTGCTGCTAACAACAATATGAGAAGGAAGTTTGGCACCTGTGTCACTTTTTGTATTACTTGTCTCTCAGTTGGCTGGCACTTACGTACGACTTTGTGATTACCATAGCAATAAATACTGTAAGATGACATCTCTAGATATATTCCTACCGAATGCAAAACAAGGTTTGCTATAATATGAACTATTTAAAACCTAATTCACAAAAAATAGAAAGCTTAAAATTGAATTAAACGACTGAATCCTTTACTGAATTGAAATTATATGGTAGTGTAAAATGTGTACGAAAAGTGATGATGGATTAGATATTTGTTACTTATCTTAGCACATTTTGGATGGGGAAACGTCTGTGTCGAATATATAATGTGCTGTTGTAATTTATTATTTGTTATTCGTGGCGTTCATGTACACTCAAACCATTCAGACAATAGACAAATTCAGTTGCACAAAAGGACTGGAGACCACCACAGAGTAAACATAATATCTTGTCAATATATAATCTTTTCAAAAAAGTGATCGGCCACCCTGGAAGAATGCCTGGGAAAAGTGGTACTGCAATCGATCTACGAACGTTGTCGCCTAATTAGCTAATGGTTTCATCATGGACTTGTTTATTTTTCACTTTGATTTCACTGCATTCACATTTTACAACGGCGTACGGGCTTGCCCAGTTGAGTTTTTGATATCACGCAAAGTTATTTTTCGTCAATTGTTTTAATTCACGAATAATGCTTTAAAAGCACCGTTCTCACCTTGACTTACGATGATTATACCTGTTTGTATTTGAATAAAAAGAGGAGTCCGCTGGCGTAATGACCGCACAAAGGACGGGTGGTATATGGCCGACGCTGCTAAATGATGATGATATTTTCATGATTATGATTAGTGTGTCGGAGAGTGAATTAAATTAGCTTTAGAATAGCGTTACGCCGTTAAAAGCATTGTTTCGAATACCGCCATTATTGGTACAACTACCACATTCGCTCTCATTCTACTTGTGTGAGAACATTTATGGTGAATCGCATATGTGGTGTGATATTAAACTAAAAACACACATGGAGACGGCGCATGGAGAAGCTAAACACCAACGCAGAAATGATTCCAACCATAATAATAATAACCATGTAATACCTGCATAGCACCATGTTTGGGGGAAGTGTGGGAAAGAAGGTGGGGACGTATATGATGAAGGTGGCTGCAGGTTCGTAACCTTCGACCCTGTCGGTACTTTTGTTTCTTCTCTGTTTCTCAGCCACTGAGTTTACCTCACAAAGTACATTAAAAAAAGAAGCCGCTTACAATCATAATCTATGATATTTACACGCTCATTATTTATTTGTTTCTTTTATATTACCTGTGTATGTACTAAGCATATCTACCTGCACTGTTACAGCTACAGCCGTTCACTGCTTTTCTCGTTTCTTGAGTACCTGGAGTTCTTAAAATACTTGCATAATATGTAACTTGTGTTACTGTCTTTTCTATCAGTAATAGCGGTTGTGTATGATAAAAATCTTCGTTTTAGGACCAGCGCTACTAATACCAGATTATTGTTTTGTACAATGTCCGGCCGGCCATACCTACAACAGTCCATGAAAGAAAAGAAATTTTGAAACAATATTTTCCCAATCTATTTTTATTTGTAAGGACGGAGATTAGTTTAAAAAAATGTTCCCAGATTCAGCATTCACATGGAGTTGCTTTAATTTTTAAGATATTCAACCAAATCTCAAAAATGGTAGTTATGTGCGTATGCGACCTGAACCTGGTTTGACCCAAAATGTTATGATCCTTTCGTTCCAGCGAGGGTCCAGCGAGGATTAAAATAATCATGGTTTAATTTCAGCACTTACAGGGAATTTTCCAAGGTGACACCTTCAATTTAAAAAGCGACACATGCATTTCGGTAGTATTTGACACGTAGAATAACGTGACTGCTTTTGGCCCGGTTTTGCTTCGATTGACTTTCCTGATTCAAGGGACTACAACAACGTTTATCGGTCACAATTTATAGAAGGTGCAATGATCAGATATGCAGAAATGAGATGTAATTTTTTATATCTTAGGTTCACTATTGGCATCTTTTTAAGTTAACTCTGTGGCTCTATCGCAACTTAGGCATGTTCGTAAGGGCTGGTGACTGTTAATATAGACGTTAAAATAACGGAAATTTTGAGGTTAGACAAAAAATGAAAGCGTCACGTTTTTCTACGTATCAAATACTACCGAAACGCATGTGACGCTTCTTAAAATGAAGGTGTCACCTCGGAATTTTCCCTGGTTAGATAAATTAATTATCCTCCTGTGACATTTTAAGAATGAGGCTTATGATACGAGAAACAGCACAGAATAGGAAGTTACAAGACCAATAATACTGGTTCTACACTGTTGAAAAGGGGTAAAAGTAATTTATTTATCTAGTATATTTCTCTCATAAATTGTACCTTCGCCTGTATTAAATACATACTTAGCCAGCAAAAAGAAAACTAACTAAAACT